>JBCNYH010000003.1:35293833-35304620 GCA_039654325.1 Tandanus tandanus
AAGTGTGCCTCTGTCCACCCAGCAGTATAAATGGGTACCAGTAAAAAAATACTGGGAAGGTAACCTGCAATGGACTAGCGTCCCATCCAGGAGGAGTTGAACTCCTAGTAGCTTCATGCTACAGAAAACGGGAATAAGCACCGGCCTGATGAGCCACTAGGCTCGGGAGTAAAAGACTTACCTTGTTTGCTCTCCACCTGCAGAAAAAGCCTTTCAAGAACTGAAGAGACACTTTACATAAGCTCCTATTCTGACACAACCTGATCCCGATCGTCAGTTCATTGTGGAGGTGGATGCCTCAGATGTGGGTATTGGTGCCATCCTTTCTCAGCACTCTGCTGATAAGGTTCACCCTAGTGCTTTTTTCTCATTGCCTTACTTCATCTGTGAGTAATTATGACATTGGCAATAGGGAACTGTTGGCAGTTGAGTGGCGAAACTGGCTGGAGGGTTCTAAGGTTCCATTTCTGGTATGGACAGATCATAAGAACCTCGAATACATTCGGACTGCCAAACGTTTGAATTCCTGTCAAGCTCATTGGTCGCTGTTCTTCTCACAGTTCAATTCAATCTGTCCTGTTGTACAGGATCCAAGAATGACAAGCCAGATGCCCTCTCTCATATGTTCCATTCTCAAGACAATAATGGAGAACTGGAGAAAATCCTCCCTGATCACAGCATTGTGGGGGCAGTTCAGTGGGACATAGAGTCTCTGGTTCAGTCTGCCCAATCTGATAATGTCCTGTTAACCGTCTTTTTGTGCCTATGCCTGTCTGTTCTCAGGTCCTGCAGTGGGGCCACTCCTCCCAACTCTCCTGCCACCTAGGAGCAAGATGCACTCAAGCCTTCAGCAGGAGGTTCTGGTGGCCTACCATGGTGGAGGATGTCCACAAATTTGTCTCTGCCTGTTCTTTTTGTGCCTGTAGTAAGACATCTATGCAACCTTCATCTGGCCTGTTGTAACCAAGAGACCCTGGTCCCACATTGCCTTGGACTTTGTTACTTCCTCTGTCAGATGGTAACACCACTATACTCACTGTTGTTGATTGCTTTTCTAAGTCTGTGCACCTCATTCCTCTACCCAAACTCCCCTCTGCCAAGGAGACTGCCGACTTGATGGTGGATCATATATTCAAGCATCATGGTTTACCTGTGGACGTGGTTCCTGATAGAGGCCCACAGTCCACGTCACCCTTCTGGAGAGCCTTCTGTACACTCATTGGTGCCTCTGTCAGTTTATCCTCAGGATTCCACCCACAAAGCAATGGCCAGACAGAGAGGACTATTCAACACCTGGAGACAACCTTGCGGTGCATGGTTTCTGAAAGGCCATCTTCCTGGAGTCTTCAGCTGCCCTGGGGAGAATACTCTATTAACTCCCTTCCTTCAGCCTCCACAGGCCTGTCTCCCTTGAAGTGTTGTCTAGGATACCACCCCCCCTGTTTCCCGCTCTAGAGGAGGAGGTCGGTGTACCGTCTGCCCGGGCCTTTGTTCATCATTGTCGTCAGGTCTGGAGGAGGAAACGGCGGCTCTGCAACGTTCTTCGTCCAGGATAAAGCACCAGGCAGATCGTCACGGTTCTAAGGCACCTCTCTATCGCCTGGGTCAGTGCGTCTGGCTCTCAACCCGGGATCTGCCCTTCAAGGTGGACTCCTGGAAACTGGCTCCCCATTTTATTGGTCCATACCCCATTGTGAAGGTTGTGGGTCCTGCTGCTGTGCGGCTTAAGCTCCTCCAACCCTCCTCCGCATCAACCTCACCTTTCACGTTTCATTGCCGGGGCCATGGTCTCCAGTTCTTGGTGGACTGGGAGGGTTATGGTCCAGAGGAGAGGTGTTGGGTTCCGGATCGGGACATTCTGTATCATGGACTTTTCAGGGACTTTCTGCTAGTTAGTTTTTTGTTTTCTGGTATCATGTGTTTTTGTTTGTCCCCTTTGGCTTTCCACAGACTCATTATTACGCTCACCTGTGTCTCGTTGCCTGCTTCACTAGTCTGCCTATTTAAGCCCAGCATTTTCCCACAAGCATTGCCAGACTGTAGCAGAAATACAGTGCCAATGATGTCACAACAATATGGCAGATATTTTGATTGCACACTCAGCAGGTGATGAGAAACACCAATCGTGACACGACGTTGCTGTGTTTACATCACATTTGGAACGTTATTGATATTATCAAAATCTTTTATTTTATGTATACTTTCAATTTTTTTGTTTCAAGTTTGTGTATTTTGTGGTGTAATGTGCACTATAAGTTTATGCTCTCTGGCCAAAAGTTTGTGGGTACCTGAACATGACAGCCATAGCTGGGCCTTCTATAAACTGGAAGGGCACAATTATGTAAGATGTTGTATTTGTATTCCCTTCACTGGAACTCATTAATTCATTTGACAGACCGTCTAATTCTACTACAGTCGCAAGGATCTATCTGTAGTTTCAGCCGTGGGTGGAGGTTGGATACATTCTTGACAGCTCGCCAGGCTTATCACATAACATCAGTGGTTGACCTTTTTAATGCCTTAGTATGGGCATGAGTACAATAAATGGGCAAATGGTACAATGTGTAATGGAAAGCATTTCCAGAATAGTGGAGGTTTTTATAAGAGCAAAGGAAGGCTAAATCTGGAGTGAGGTGTTCAAAAATGGTCATGGTCAGGTGTCCACAAACTTCATATAATGTCATATAATCTTTACACTATGATAGTGATGTTAAAGGCAACACAGTTAATGTAAACATATTATTGTTTTTGACATTCATCTGTTCTCAGAAGTCTCAGAGTGAGTCTGGCAATGACGGGAGTCAAAGGCAGTCAAGTAAGACACAGCGGATCCAATCACAAGACAGACATTTCCTGAGGAAACCAGCGGAAGCTATCAGAGAGAAGCAGTCAAGCACAAAGCAAAGAGAGTCTACCCCTACCAATCAGCCTGCAGACTTATTTCCCAGTGATGACACTGCAATCAATATGGAGACAAGAGAAAGCCTCAAGGCTCAATTTCCTCAAGGTAATACTTCTAATATCTAATTATGTATATCCTTTGGATACTGTGTGAAACCAGCATAATGCCATGATGCATACATAAATGCTGTCTGTCAATGATACAATTAAATATTTGTTCAGCTATCTATGTAATGTGTTGTGTTTTCATTTCTAGTACTTGGGTCACCCCACAAATGCCCCTGCAAGGAAGAAAGCAGCTCAAAGATTTGTGGCTGCTCTTCCTGTGATACTCCTCTCATTTTGGAAAGTAAAAAAGACTCTAGTAAAGTACTAGCTAAAGACAATGACTTGAGACCAACACACTCTGACCACTGTTCAAGAGGGGCCCTTACACACCGGCATGGTGACAAATTGGAAAAGATACAGATGTTCTACTCTGAAAAAGTAGTATCGCCCAGAACGCATCTTGACAGCAAAACAGGCCAACATTTTAAAGACCTCCTACTGACCATTGAGGAAAAGACGCATGCTACCCATCATCTGAGCATGATGGAATCTGATTTGCAAACTGCCCCATTACCACGGTTACATCACAGAACTCTCAAAGACATCTCGCCCAGAAAAGTAGTTTGGGCAGGACTCAAACATTACACAGGGCCCTCCACAGGTTCCTCCCCTTTTCTGGTAAATGGTTCAAAACCACCAGTGTTTTTATCCCAGAGGCAGCAGGCTCTGGTTATAAAAAGTCTAAGGCATGCAAAAGAAAAGAGGAATACTGGTCCAGGTGGAAGAAGAACAATAGTCATCCCAGAAAATACAGCAAAAACTCAGCATTTTGTGGCGTTACGGACTAGTAAGCACAAAGATACAGACCTAAACTTGCCCATGCTCCCTTCCAATTTCCAGAGCAAGGAAAAGAAAACTGGACGTCTGAAATTGGATTTTGGTTGAAATGGTGTAGTGAGATGGAGTGATGGAGGCATTGAAAGCATGATAATTACCTAATAAGAGCTAAATCTAACTCTGCTGGCTGAAATACACAGTATATATACTATACAAGTCACAAGTAAAATGTATACCATTTTGTACATTTGTAAACTGATTATTTTTCGTCTTGTGGGATGGCTATGCTTGGACTCTTGTTGTTTACATAGACAGCCTGATGAGTAACCGAGAGCTCATAGAAGATGGATCTTTTAGATCAGCTACAAAATATATCTGGAGGAATACATTTCTCACAAACAAACCTTAAAAATTTGGTCAAACTTTTCAAATTTGCTACTATTTGCCAGGCCCACGCCTCCAGTCCTATTTTTGCACCATTTTTAAAATTGCAAATCAATTATCTGCTCTAACTGCAGGTAAGTTTTAGCACTTTAACCTTTTCATGAACATTTCCCAAAGACATGGATGCAAAGTTTGAATTTAAAGCTCTCAGAACAGCCAAAAAAATGTGTCTTACAATGTCAATCTCAGTCAGTGTCTGACTGAGTAAAGACAGCTTATTCCCAACATTGGCAAAAAAAAGAAACACGTGTTAGATTTGGGTTTGTCTGTGGGTGAAAGCTATCACCTGGTAAATACAGACAGCAATGTGTTCTATAAACAAAGGCAGCTGTTATTGAGTAGGTAGTATGAGTTAGAAAAATACACCTGTTTAAAAAAATTTACAATTTTCTTAGCTATAATTTTTTCACTTGAAGTGGTGCTAGCATAGTCAATAATATGCAGAATATTCAGCAAAGACCATGCTAGCAATGTAGTAGAAAAAGTAGCTATGAATCCATTTTTTCCCTGTTCGTTTAACAAGCATGAGCAGGGCTTCAATAAATCAATAAATCAGGGGATCAGTACATGCCCACTAAATTCTTCAAGAAAATACTACCACAGTTTTAAATGCTGCTGCATTATGAAATACATTGGTGGCAAAGGAAAAAAACAAGGAACTAGGAGTATACTATTAGTGCATAAGCTCATTTGCTGCCTTCGATTATAAATAACAAGCAATTTAATCCTCTCATACCCCCATCTTCTTCCCAAATTTTTCTATACAAATGTCTCAAAAACATGCTTAAATGTGTGTTAAATGCCTGTTAACATAAAAACAAAAAAATGAAAATGTGAGGTTTTGGGTTGTTTCGATGGGCTGTTAGGGTAGATGCAAAGTGTACATGCCTGAGTAGGTCTGGTCATGCTCTTTCAAAGGAGACTATAATAATCAATATATATGAATATTCCCATTAATTGATTTACAGCCATTGGACACATATTTATACCCTGGAGTATTTTTCTTGAGCCTTACCCATATTATAACATAATAATGAGGATTCTGATAACAATCTACATTTTTGCATCGTAAACACATAGATAATTCAGATGTATGATGGTATACAGTAGAGGTGGAAATTTATAATCAGAATCAGCTTTATTTACAAGTTTGTGAACACAAACAAGGAATTTGACTCCTGGTTAATACACTCATTGTACAGAGAAGCATTTATGTAAGTTTTTACAAAAAAATTAGCCAAATACAGATATAAGTGAGGAAATAGACTGTAAGGAAATATGTGCGAAAGATCAAAATGCAAAGCTACAATATAGTATAAAAGAATTGTACAGTATAGTGCCAAATAATATTGCAGAATTTCTTATCCCCACTGAGTGCAAACCCGTATCATGTATTCATGAGCTAGAGTAGTGGATAAAACATGTGTACAGTGGGATATTTTCATGGTTTCCTGACACTGACTTTTTACAGTTCAACAGAGCAACAGATTGGGGAAAGAAACTGAGCAAACTTTAACCAATATTTATACACCCATCCCTCTTCAAATATGCTAATAATTTTCAATAAAGATAGATTTGTAAAAAGGGAAACAAAAATCAATTTTAATCTTAATTAATGTGATGTAAATAACAGTTTTCTTAATGAACATTTTTATGGCTTTTTTTACATGTTTATATAACATCCAATTTCTATTTCCAGAACAGCATTACTGTAAAATGATAATGACACCACCCAAAGCTAGTTATGATTAAAACAGTATGTCACTGAAGATGTAGGAATATCCTTAGCACTGTAAGAAATTACACACCAAGGTTTTAGTACATGTGGGTTTGTGTTTGCATGGGTGTGTGCGCTTTGTGATGGGTGTTGCACATGAGCTCATAACACTCCACTGGAAATAATAAACAGGTAAAGGAATCTTTTGCTCTTTTCAGCCTATGAGAAGCTTATGAATAATTGAAAGTGTGTTGTGCCATTGGACACTCTTCTGAGTGGCCCTGGCACATGAATATGCATGTGTGTGTGTGTGTGTGTGTGTGTGTGTGCGTGCGCATGATGTGTACTGTTGGTAATAGGCTAAGTTAAACAGATGTCTGCCTCTGCTTTTATTCGTACAAGACTGTAAACACGTGGGGTGTAAATGGGTGTAAATGAGGTAAATACACACTTCTGTTTCCGCATTATTGGCACTCACTGAAAGGAGTACTCCTGAGTCCTATTTTGCACTAGTTTTAGCTTTAGTAAGGTTGGAGAGTTAATAGTTAACAAACAGAATTACTTTACATCAGTTAGAAATCAGTGTACAACAAATAGAGCAGTAACGAGGCGTGATTTCAGTGCGGGCAGGGCAAGTAATTGCTTAGACCCTGAGGTTTGAAAGGAGAACCTGAAGGCAGACATCACACTTCAGAATTCCTCAAAACCTCTAATGGGTAATCTAAAAAGCTGTAAAAAAGTGCCCTCTGCTCCAAAATCAACACCTTTAAGTCTACCTAAAATTTGTAGGTGACCTCAGAGACAAAGAAAATGTATTCTGTATTGTACCAACTGGTAAGCAACTGTTCAACATGGTTAGACAAAGTAGGAAGAATAATGAGGGAGAAGGATTAGCCCATAATTCTTCAGCGAGATGGTTGAAACTTGGACTCAACTAGGTGTTCCAAGAGGAAAATCAAGCAAATAACTCAGGTCAATTTTCTGAGCGGCACAGTAACATGGTGCTAGCATGTCTGCCTCAAAGCAAGAAGGTCCTGGGTTCGAGTCCTGGTTTTGCTCATTTTTGTGTAAAGTTTGCATGTTCTTCCTGCAAACGCGTGAGTTTTCTCCAGGTACTCAGGTTTCTTCCCACAGTCCAAGCACGCCATAAATGTATGTTTTATAATAGTTGTCCAAAATAGTTGTCTTTGTTGGCCCTGGTCAACCGAGCTGTTCAGGCTGTGTCTCAACCTATATATTTTGGGGGGCTCGGAGGGGGTTGATGATAATGATGATTTATTAAGAGCAGCACTGGTTAGCACAGTCACTTCACAGCAAGAAAGTTCTGGGTTTGGATTCCATGGCCGAAAAGGGTTGCAATCCTATGATTCATGTTTGCCTGTTCACACTGACAGGTTCTAGAATTAAATTATCCATTCATTAGTTGCTGCTCTGTCTTTCTCAGATATTTTGACTGTCTGACATAGTGACCAGGGCATGTCTGTGCTTGCCTCAAGACATTCAAAGAAGTTAAGGAACACTAAAGTTGCCAGATGAATGATTCGGTGGCCATCAGTTAGTGCAATAGAGATTCTGATCCTGGTTCTTAAACAGGTAAAATGTTTCTTATTAACACAAAAATATTCAGAAATAGGCCGAATAACAGACCACCAAATCAAAAGCCTTATTGGGATCTTTTTGAATCAACTTGCTACATTTTTTGTTTTACTTTCTGTAAGTCATAGGGATTATTGAGAGACTTGAGTGGTATTATTGTGCAGAGAGTAGTACTACCATAGTAGAGATCTGGGGTCTAGGGTTTGATCTTGAGCTTGGGTCACTAGTAGTGTGCCATTTTTCATGCTCACCTCATGTCTGTGTGGGTTTTCACACTTCCTCTCTAGTTTTCTCTCAACTTCCAAGTACCTTATCATGGGTTATTCTAAATTGGCTCTTGGTGAGAATGACATTGTAAATGCATGTGCATGTATCTTATCCTTTTAGGAACTGGTAATAATGAAAACCTGGAGTACAGTACAATATATAATTATATACAGGTAGTATACACTATCTAGTAATACATATACAGTTTGCTGCTAAAAAGGCTATAAGTCTTGTCGTAAATGTAACTTGAGTTTCAGACCTTAGAGTTAAATAGAATTGACAGCACAAGACCTGCTAAAAGAAATTTAAAGTACATAACACAGAACCTTTAAACCTTTCAATGATGTATAAGCTCATTCTGTTCAAATCAATACTCAATTGATTTGAGTAATGACTCAAAGGGATCTTGAACATGGAAGGCTATCACTCCATTTCACAATGCCATGCCATATCCTGTAGACGGCACTTGATTGGAGCTTGATTGGACTGGTAATTAAATATTGGTTTACAGTGTTATTAAACTTTGACTGGATCATGGTTCATTAGAAAAAAAACTATTTAATAACTTATTTATGGGCAAAATTACTAACAGGACAGGCCAATTCTTAATACATCAATATAAATCAGGCTAGTGACAAATGTCACTTTCAAAAAGTCATACACAAAAAATCTAAAATACCTACCTTGTATGAAATGTGCACTACTCAGCCTGGTGTTCGCTGTTCCAATCTTTATGGTTTACAGCGGTCACGCACTGTTGTCATCGCTCTTCATTTGATGGGAAACGGAAGAAAGATATACAGTTCCACCTTGCCCTGTCTGTACAACCAACTGCACAGCAGTGGAACACCATTTTGGGTACTTTGTTGAAAAAGTGCCTTCCAGTATGACATCACGTGCAACCCCTCTACACACACACACACACACACACACACACACACACACACACACACGTTGGGGTCACCCAGAAAATGACACATTTTCCATGTAACATAAAATGGTAACTTACCTTCGGTACATCTACATGTATTTATTTTACATTTTTAGCATCTGGTAGACACTTTTAACCAGAGCGACTTACAATTATCATTTTTATACATCTGAGCAATTGAGGGTTAAGGGCCTTGCTCAATCACCCACCAGTGGTGATAGTGGGGATTGAACCGCTGACCTTCAGATCAGTAACTTCTCACCTTAACCACTAAGCCACCACTGCCCCTCATTTCTCATATTCCTGTTGTTTACATTGCAATCATGATATTATCATTTACTTACCTCCCAGACTGGCAAGCGTGCTTCCAGCAGAAGTGAGACAAGTTGTGAGGGCACTGAGTGAAGTGCGTGTAATTGTGTGAATAAATGTGAGCAACGTGAATCCACAGGTTGTGGTTTATTATCTAGTTAACAGGGAGTACAGACATAAAATATATATCAAATAAGTTTTTGTACTTTTTATCGCTGCGGAATGTTTACTTTCATGTAGAGTTGGGACCACAGTGCCATGCACTTTGTTTACTCCAGGGGTCAGCTGATCGTCCTGATGCTGGCCGGAATAGCGGCCAGACCCACGGACTTACCGGCTGAAATCTGGAGAAAAACACACCATGGATGCAGAGGTGGAGGACAGAAGAGGAGAAGGAGGGAGGCAGTGAGACAGCAGGGGCCCACAGAGAGGAAAACGTACAAGCCGTATCTCCCAACTATTATAATGGGGAACATGAGGTACGTTCCCCATTATAATAGGCAGCCATTGCGGGCTTTTACATTGTCTGGGCTGACAGAGACTGCACCGCAAGCGGTAAGCAGAAAGAGGGGGCTTGCCGTTCTTGTCAATAACTAGTAGTGTAACCCCACTCACACAACCATCAAAGAGTGGAGGTGTGGACCGGACATTTAAACTGTTTGCTGTTAAACTCAGACCATATTATTTGCCAATGGAATTTTCCCATGTCATCTCTGTGGCTGTTTATGTTCCTCCTTCTGTCAACCCCACTGCTGCATGTGATACTGTTCATGCTACCATAGCCCAGTTACAGACTCGGAACCTGAGTGCCTTCATTGTGATCTCAGGTGACTTCAACCATGTCACCATGGACACTACACTGTCAAACTTTGTTTGTCTGTCCCTCCAGAGTGGAGAGAACTTTAGATCTGCTGTATGCAAATACTAAGGATGCATACGGTTCCGCCCCCTCCCCCACTGGGGAAATCAGACCACAACCTCATTCATCTTTCCCCATGCTATGTGCCTGTTGTGAAGAGGCAGTCTGTGACAACAAGGACTGTTAGGAGACGGTCAGAGGAGGCCTTGGAGGAACTACAGAATTGCTTTGAGGTGACAGAGTGGCAAGCACTCTGTGAACCCCACGGTGAGGACATTGATGGGGTCACTGAGTGCATTTCACACTGCATAGATTTCTGCACCGACTCCATTGTTCCAGCTCAAACAGTCTATTGTTACACAAATAACAAGCCATTGGTGACTAAAGACATCAAAGCCCTCCTTAACGACAAGAAGAGGGCCTTCAGGGCTGGCAACAGAGAGCAGGTGAGAACGACCCATAGTTTACCTCTGCCTCCTGTAATAGACCTGACACTCCTCCCCCACCTGTCAATTTCACCAATAATCAGGTTCAGAGACAGCTGAAAAGACTCCACTCAGGCAAGGCAGCAGTACTGGATGGGGTGAGCCCCCCGTGTTCTTAAAGCCTGTGCCCCCCAGTCTACAGAGTGTCCCAGTACTGTGGAAGACGTCATGCCTCATTCATGTACCCACGTCCCAGTGGTCCCTGGGTTCATACATTAGGTCAGGGGTTTGAAAGGCAATCTTAATTTTGAAAACTGTTCAGCCTATCAAGATTTCTGAAAGTCGATGTTAAAATCAATTTCCATCTGCTTCATGATGGGTTCAGAAACTCTAGTTTCCTTTAATTTTACTCATATTTCCTTTAATATATATACACACATACATTATATA
>JBCNYH010000003.1:35339390-35349889 GCA_039654325.1 Tandanus tandanus
GCTGTGAGCTTGGGGGTAATCGGAGTCCCCCACATGCGCTCCCACCACCCCTGAAAGAGCAGTGTCACCTATGACTGTGGCGACTCTCTGCTCAAATGGGGTGAGGTCCTTCTCTCCTGTCCCCCCATCTGATTGGGCCAGACTTTGGCGGTGGGCAGCCGTCCTCCGCTTGATGGCCACCTTTAAGTCTGACCACTTCTTTTTTAACTCCGCGTGTGTGTGTGTGCCTTTCCGAGCCCACAGCATTGACGGCCTCACACACACTCTCTCACTCAGACCTCCTGCGTTTGTTGTTAATGCTGGAGGACAGCGTGCCAAACAGTACATTCTTGCACGCCTCCCCGTCTTCCTCATATTGTAAGGGTTTTCTGATCCTGCGAAGAGGGGAATCTCTGGTGCAGGGTTCATTTAGATATGATTTGCATATTTAAATGGGGGCATGGACAGGGAGGGGTCGGGTACTCCAAGATGTGCGCTCGATTCCATGTTGATTCGGATGTTCAAAAGAAATGTGCTTGGATTGATGCGTACGCACAGATTCATACATCTGGATTTTTTTGTGCGTACGACGTTTCCTGGATTTAAGCATACACCATTTTTCAGTAAGAATTCCACACAAGTCTTTGTACATGAGGCCCCAGGTCTCTTTAACCACTGCTTGAAACAGGACTTTTTCACTCTGGAATTGCCTTCAGAAGTAACAATCGTAAATTATGTTGATGACATTTTGCTTGCAGCTCTGAGAAAATATTGCTATAAAGTTAGTAGAAAGAAATTGTAAATGGCTCAGCCTCAAGTAAATTATTTTGGGTCACTTGATTAGTTCAGCTAACACAACACTTACAGCTTCACACAGGGCATAGGTCCTTAATCATCCCAAGACACAAACAGTCAGGAAAATTATATATTTTTTGGTCTTACAGGGTACAGCTGAAACATTCCAGACTATTCTACAGACACTGCCCCATTACGCTCCCTCTCATGAATAAAGCAGTGGCCACAGTTCTGTCAGTCCTTCCTTATCAGGACACTCAATGCTGACAAAACAATTTATGGCATCAGCTGTGGCACACTCTCCTCCTGACTACACAGCATTGTTTCATTAAGATGTTTCTGAAAAGGACGGACATGTTAATGCTGTCCTTTATCAGAAAAAGGGGGAGGATGGAATAGCCTCCAGAGAAGTTTTGATGTACTATAGTTAAAAATTGGACAACACAGAGACTCTCATATTCTGATTAAACATCTGAAACAAATGATTGATGCTGTAGACCTCCCACAAAAGTTGGCAATACTGAAATGCAGGGGACATCAGAAAGGAAACCGTTACATTGTGCAGGGAATAAGGAAGCTGATGCAGGCAAAAGCACCAGGAGTATATGAGGGTCCAGTAAGTAGACAGATGGTGCATATAGAAAGTAAAGAGCAAGGACCACAGTTGACAGAGGAAGTTATAAAAGAACTTCAGCAGAATGCAGGAAAGTATGAGCAGGTTAAATGGACATAGAAGGTAGCAACAAAAAAGGATGGACTTTGGAGAAGTTTAAGTGGCTGCAGAAGGAATTTATTCCAAGATATGGATTTCCTAGGTGAATCAGATTGGACAATGAAACACACTTAGCTAATAAACATTTGCAGCAAGTGGAAAAACACTTTGGTATTATTCACAAGTTAGGCACAGTATATCATCTAGCATGACAGTGCCAAGTGGAGAGGGCTAACAGGACATTAAAGTCCTTATTGGCAAAAAATTATGCATTCATCAGGGATGAATTGGTTCGAAGCTCTTTTATTAGCAGTGATGGTGGTGCATTTGACACCAATCTCATCCAGATGTTTGTCAATACATGAACTTCTCACTGGCAGAATGATGCCCACAACAACTTCAGCCAGTCCTCTTGAGCAGGATATCAGAGCAACACATGTTGAAGAAATAAGTAATTATGTAAGAGCATTAACCACTCTGGCACAGACTCTTACTATACAGATGCTGAACCTCCAGAAGACAATGTCTCAGATCCACCCAATGTAGGGGATTGGGTGTGGATTAAAACTTTCAAGGCTAAATGGGATAAGCCAAAGTGGACAGGTCCATATCAGGTTAAGTCTCCTCACATGCTGTGCAAGTTGACAAACCAACTGGATTAAGCAATTGGCATCATTTGACACATTGCTCCTCTGCAAATTCTTAGCTGAGGACATTGAGTGAAATAAGGCAAAATATGGTTGAATTGTAAGGTTACTTTATAAGAGGTTAGTGGAGGCTGTACAAAAGCTAATCATACAAAATTATACAAAAATGTACTAAAATTTAGTACAAACCCAGCCTTTATTTTTTCTTCCCGAACCCCATTCCCGTTCTTTCCACAGGAATTTACATTTTTACCTTTATACATATCTATATTCTTTTATCTAGCTAAATTACTGGACATTTTACTTGATTATTCATGTTTGGATATATTCATTACAAATAAACGTCAAGCTTTTCTTCAGTGTCACAATGCAAATTTTGCCTTATTTCACTCAATGATCAAAAGATGCATTGGAGCAGTTGTTACTAAAGAAAAGAAACTAAACAAAAGAAACCTTAACAGAAAATGGAATCTTATTACAGTTGGCTGAGGCTCAATCCTTGTTTTCACCTGATCAAGTGTAGACACAGTATTTGTGTCAGTGAAGACATGCTTTTTTAAGGTGGTTTCATTATTATTTTGTATTTTTGTCTTATGCTTGTATTCTATCGCTATGAGTTGTTGTGATTGAGCTAAGGGTTGGAAGCTTCAGACATGGTCAAGCAAAATGTTGCTCTGATGTTCTGTAAAATTGAACATGCTCTCACATGAAGGGTTAGTTTGCATTATATCAAAGATTGCATGCATTTCTAGTTTGGGTTGAGTTGCATTGATCATGCATTTATTATAATTTCTTTATGCTATCATTATTTCATTTATGGTGTGATGTTTAGCCTATTGATACACAGTGGCTCATGTGCAACGAAGAATTCTTGGTTTACATGTATGACTTTGCGATGAAGAACTTTGCAACGAAGTATCATGCTTACAGCACACATATTGTTGTTTACACCATAGAATGGTGTAAAAAGGGGAAATTGATAGAAATAATAAGAGGTGTATTCTTTTATTTACAATCTGGAAGTATTTCTGTATTTGTATGTCTGTAGAATGACTACCATATTAGTACACAGGCTTTCTATCTCAGACATTTTATAGCTGACCACAGGAAAATTCCCAGCTACGATAAATATAGTCTCCCCCAGTTCTATGAATAAAAATGGAAGTTTCCATTGTAAATTTAGTGATAAAATCTGTTAACTTATGATGGGTGTCAAAGTATATGATGTGAAGGTTTAGAGGTTAAGCTCCTGTTTTGTGATAAATATTGTTACTCTTTGCATATCGTGTAAAACATATTTCCTGTGACATCAAGTATGGTCAACCACGGGGTCCCCTAGTGGCACAAGACGTGTGTAGGTGTGCCGTGAACAACAGGATGGAGATGGTAGACAATAAAAACTGGGAGTCAGATGAGAGAAGGGGCTCACTTTGTCTGGTTGTGAAGGGATGGCGGTTTGGACTCAGACTCTAGTGAAGTCCATGGCCATGATGCAAGATCACATGTGTTTGTACTTATTTTGTATTTATGTCTATATTATTATATTACTAAATTTTTACTGTCCATTCCAGTGGATGCCAGGACTGAATGAACATAAAATGTCAGAAAGTCTTTGAGAGGAATTCCTCAATTTCGATTGCAGTATCCATATGTCAAAATTCACACAAAAGGTTCTGAAAAGAACATATTAATGAACAGCAACTGTACATTGTAAAAAGTTCAGAAAACTAGCTATATGATATGATGAACTCTGAAACAATGTAAAAAAAAGTCAGGACTTTTTCTTTTCTTTGCATGAGTATTCTGTATTCTTTGCATGTGCATTTCTGGGACATGTTCAGGGAAGCAGCCACTGATGATCTGCATGTCTGCATAGACAAATATACTGACTATGTCACTGGAGCCACAGAGAAGTGTATTAAGGATGTGAATGCAATTAAGACTATAACCACACATGCCAACCAAAAAACATGGCTGATACCTAAAATCTGTGCATGGCTCAGAGAAAGAGATGTTGTATTCAGGTCCAGAGATTAATGAGCTCTCAGAACAGCCAGGGCTCAGCTTTTCAAGGCCATCAGGAAAGCTAAAAGGCAGTGTGCACAGAACATCCACAACCACTTCTGTGACACTAATCATTATCATACACCAGGCACATGTGGCAGGGCATCTAGTCTTTGAGGGACTATAAAACCCCACCAGAGATTGTCTACAAGAACACTCACCTTCCTGACAGGTCTCGATGGCATGAAACCACTAAAAACCCACCCTGGACGAGAAGTTGCCCTATCTGACCCCAGCTGATATGATGAAGACACTTTCCAGAGTCAACCCATGGAAAGCTGCTGGCCCAGACAACATCCTTGGGTTTATGGCATCCTCTTCACGGAAAGACCACTATCAGTGTGCATTGACAGCAGAACATCAGGCACCATCAGGCAAAGCACAGGTGCCTCCCAAGGGTGTGCCCTTAGCCCGCTGCTCTTCACGATGCTCACCCATGACCACACTGCCAACTCTGAATCCTTTCTTATCATCAAATTTGATGAACAAAAAATGTTGAACGGGACTGAATGTTGTAGTCTGATTTGTGATGTAGATGACAGGTGACCCTGCCATACTTGGTTAAATTGTAAGAGATTGGACATGGTATATGGCTAATCTTGCCATATCAGTGAAATAAAGCATATAAAATGCTGAACGATATAAAATATACTTATTCAACTTGGAATTTGGGAAATTAAGAACTATGGAAATACCTAACTTGTCTGATGTTTGAGGTTCACTCAGAGGATATGATACTAGCCATCTAGGTAAAGGGGCATGCCATGACAGCATACAAGAACAACCCGAGCAAGGAGAACCTGCAATCCCTGTGAAAAGCATGAAGCAGAGTCCACAAAACTGCCAGATGCTGTGCCAAAAACTACTGGATTCAACTCTGCTCTCAGATACAGAATGCTGTAGGCACCAGCAACATCAGGGAAATGTAATGTAAAAAATGCACTAAGCCCCACAAGAAAGATCATCCCCTAAAGTAGGCAACTGGTAAAGTCATTCAAGACCAAGAGAAGCAGATGGACTGCTGGTTAGACAACTATTCAGAGCTGTATGCCAGAGAGCACAAGGTCAGTGAGGAAGCTCTAAACTCCAATGAAAAACTGCCAGTGTTGGAAGAATTGGATAGAAAGCCAAACCTAGAAGAGCTAAACAAGGCACTAGAGGCACTTGTCTCTGGTAAAGCCCCTGGAAAGGATGGCATATCCACTGAGGTCCTGAAATGCTGCACCAGTGGAACACTGTGAGCTGAGCTGAACAAGATCCTCTGCCTCTGGGGGAGCCATCCCTCAGGACAGCATCATCACATTGTACAACAATAAGGGTGACAGGAGCAACTACAACAACTACCATGGCATCTCCTTGCTAAGTGTTGTGGGTAAGGTGTTTGCTAGAGTCAAACTAAAGAGGCTTCAGGTGCTTGCCGAGACAGTGCATCCAGAGACATAGTGCGGTTTCAGAAGCAACTGATCCACTATTGACATGATGTTCTCTCAGGCATCTGCAAGCGAAATGCCCAGAGCGGCATCAACCACTCTACGTCATTTTCATTAACCTGACAAAAGCTTTGACCTTGTCAGTTGTGGCGGGCTGTTTAGGGTCTTGGCAAAGATTGGCTGCCCACCAACCCTTGTCAGCATCATCAAATCCTTCCATGAAGGGAACAGTGGTCTTCGATGGAGCAACATCTGATGACTTTGATATATGCAGTGGTGTGAAGCAAGGTTGCATACTTGCACCTACCGTCTTTGGGATCTTCTTTGCCATCCTACTGAAACAGGCCTTTGGATCTTCCACAGAGGGCCTCTACCTCCGTATCAGATCTGATGTGAAGCTCTTTAGACCAAGAGCGATGACCAAGGTTCGGGTGAAATGTCTGTGGGATTTTCTCTTTACTGATGAAGCTGTTGTCACTACCCATTCAGCCAAAGATCTGCAGCAACTCATCGACAAGTTCAGCTCAGCCTGCAGAGACTTTGTATTTACCATTAGCTTGAAGAAAACTCAAGTCATAGGGAAGGATGCAGACCCTCCACCCAGCATCAAGATAGCTAACTATGAACTGGAGGTTGTCCACAACTTTATGTACTTCGACTCCACCATCTCTGATGCTCTATCACTGAATATAGAGATCAACAGGCACATCGGCAAGGCAGCCACCACCATGTCCTGGTGTACAGAGCCTGCATGACCCTGGACAATGGACCCTGTACTTCCAGCCGGAAGACCCAAGCTGCGCTACAAAGGTGAGTACAAAGTGGACCTAAAAGCCCTCATCATCAACCTGCACACATAGGAAGCTGATGCCATGAAAGAACTTCCTGGAAGTGAACAGTAAAGGAAGGCATTGCTCACTTCGAAATGGCCCTCAGGCAGCAATCAGAAGAAATATGGCAAGAAAATAAAACCCGCAGCCAGATGGTACAATCAGCCTCCGCATTCATCTGCCCCAACTGCCAAAAAGACTGCCATGCTCACATTAGTCTGATCAGCGATGTCAGGCATTGCTTAAGACCTAACCCCTAGATGTGCAGCCCACAGCCTCTCGAGACTGAGGGAACCAACTAAACTGATGTCATTCCACTGATGTAAACTTAGTTAATATAAATCAAACACTACATGTACAGATATAAAATAATATACATTTATAAATAATTTTTTAAGTATATGTGTTCATAAAATGAAAATTTTTAAATGGAATTTCTGGTGTTCAGTGATTTCAGTATGCTGGTCTTGGTACTTGGTACTTGACTACCCTTGTTCTTATAAACATAAATACCAGTCAAAAGATTCGAAATAAAAACTTTTGGCAAAGGAAAGCCTCTGTAGGGTTGCATGGGGCGAAGCTCCCTTGAAGCTTAAGCATATATCATGCCATAAAATGGATTTCAGGGCATCTAAGCTAACCTTAAGTCTCATTAATCATTCCATAATATTATGCAATTCTCTGACTGCAGCACATTTATCAATTTTATTTACAGTAGGAACATCTCTAACTTTAGTCTGAAAACACCTCGCATAAAAACTATATAATACAAATATAATAAAACTCTATTAATATTATTTATGTCACCCTTGCCGGGTTTGTGGTATACAGTTAAGTGTACAATGATGATTTTATTTACCAATTAGTTGCTGTTTAGTTGTGAAATATGCAGCATATCCAGCATTGGCTGTTTTGGAAATCATGACCGGTTTGCCAAGCCGACAAATTCCGTCTGTTATAACTTATCCATTTCCTGCCTACCATCATAAGGTGTAATAAAAAAGCTGTATTCCTCCTGGGCTCAGAAAATTAGGGTAGGAAGGTAGGGATTTTATTTTGTTTGTTTGTTTGTTTTGGTATGTACTCCACATACCAACCACCAGAACCAAGTCCTTGCAATATTTTTCAAAACTATATCCATCAACTCAGAGTAATGTGACTCATTGATTACAATTTAGTTTTAGGACTATAAGAGCACACATTGCACATTTTAAGCAGCTTGCTTTATTTACTGAACTTCAAAGTATATTAATATAGAATTGATTACTTACTCTTTTCTGTTCAAGATTGTGTTAGGAACCATCTTCCTTAGACCTCACCAGTTCCTAGTGCTCGATGATGTGTGAAAGACCAAACAAATTCAGATCAGAAAATCAGTTCCCAATTTAGTAATTTAATACAATAAAATAAAATAGTGCAAAACACATGTGATCTTGCATCATGGCCATGGGTTTCACTCTGTCTCAGTATTACCACCTTCTCCTAACAACCAGACAGAGTGAGACCCCTCTTCTCATCTGATTCCCAGTTTTATCTTCTTTGGTTGTGTGTGTGTGAATACACATGAAACAGAATCTCTATCCTAACTCTTATTCATGTGAAAGAATTTGGGAGTTTTCTGTACCCAATTAGCCTATTTTAAACTAAGAAAGTGGTTATCACATCATTTCATAGAATGTGTTCATGTTTTTCACAAATGCAGCATGGAGACAGGAACAGTACAGAAAATTGTGTATAATAGAAAACAACTTCTTATTAAATTCTAACAGTTGACAGCTTCTGTATGTTGCGGTGTTACTGTGGACACCGGTAGAAGTGCTGGTTGCATGACCACTGTCAAAACTGCAGCCATTTCACACTGAGGCACTGAGTTTGGTTCAAAAAAATCTTCAGTAAAATGGTCAGTATAAATAATGTAATGAACACTGGGTGATGTCCAGTCTGCCCGTGTTTGTTCAACTTGCCTAACCTATTCATCATGCTTTTCTTTTTCATCTGGGTCAGACAGAAAACTGAAAAACTAACACCATCTGGTGATGAAATTTGTGCTACTAAAAAATGCAATTAATTGGTGACAAGGTGATATCTTGACACAGGGACTTTAAATACAAAGTGGTTGCAGCAGGCTCCCGAGGTCAGTGTAAACGTATACAAGATAACCAGCTAGCAGACACCTTGATAGATAAAAAAATCCAATCAATCACAAAACTGAATGATCGTTTGGTTTAGTTTGTCTTTTTTCACATGCCAAAAATTTTTTTTTATGCCTAATAAATCGATCACATGGTTCTATAGAATTCAATTCAGTCAGATTCAATTCAATTCAATGTCAAATTGACATTGTTGCAAAGCAGCTTTACATAGTAAAAATAATTTAAAAAGGAATTTAAAAATTTTTCTACAACCCCTACACATCTCTAATGAGAAAGCCCACATTGACAGTGGCAAGGAAAAACTCCCTCAGTTGACACGAGGAAGAAACCTTGAGAGGAACCAGGTTCAAAAGTGAAATCTATCCTCATTTGGGTGAATCCATAAAATACAAACCATATAAAAGAAACCTCATTGCAGTCTAACAAGTAGTCTGGTTGGTTATACAACAACTGTAAGTCCTGATTAATTGTAGCAAAAGAGTTTGTCACCAGCAGTGAAAAGTCATCTTCACAGTCTCTGAGTGCACATCTAAGTCCATATAAATCTTCATTAGCAGAACTCCAGCCGGCATAAATAAAAAGAGAAACCAGAAGGAAGGTAGACATGACGGCACCCTGTAACACTGGCCAGTCAGCCACTCCACTGTCAACGGACCTGGGTGAGCATGTAGCGTGAGGGAGCGACAGCATCCCAACATCAGAGTTTACCAGAACTCTCTATGCCTGAGAACCCCCAGATCTGCTCCTTTACCTAATGAAAGGCTATTAACAAAATGCTTGACTAAACAAGTAAGTGTTCAGCCTAGTCTGAAAAACAGAGACTGTGTCTGAGTACTGAACATTAACTGGAAGGTTATTCCATAACTGTGGGGCTTTGTAAGAGAAAGCTCTGCCCCCTGCAGTAGTCCTCTGTATTCGAGGTATCACTAAGAAGCCTGCACCTTTTGATCTCAGGGGCATGCTGGATCATAAACAACAAGAAGTTCGCTAAGATAATGTGACGCAAGACCATTAAGTGCTTTACAGATTAAAAGTAGCAGTAGTATTAGAACACCCAGACAGTAACACATTACAATAATCTAATCTCGAGGTAACAAAAGCATGAACAAGTATTTCCGCATAAAGCAGTGACATCATATTTCTTATTTTAGCAATATTTCTGAAATGAAAGAAGGCTACCTGAGTAATATTATCTACATGAGCTTCAAAAGAAAGACCAGGGTCAATAATCACTCCAAAGGTTTTACTGCTATGCATGTTGAAACTGAAACACCATCTAAACTTATTACATAATCAGAAACCTTATTTCAAGCTGTCTGTGATCGGAGTACAAGTACTTCTGTCTTATCAGAATATAATAAGAGGACGTTAGTAAGCATCCAGTGTCTAATGTCCTTTACACAATTCTCAACTTCATTAAGCTGGTGTCTCTCATCTGGCTTTGCTGAAATATATAACTGTGTATCATCAGCGTAGCAATGAAAGCTAATACCATGTTCATGAATAATATTACCCAAAGAGAGCATGTATAGAGAACAAAGCAGCGGGCCTAGGACAGAACCTTGTGGAACACCAAACTTAACTTTAGAATGTATATAGAGAAATCACCATTTACATCTACAAACTGATAACGGTCAGTTAAATAAGAATTAAACCAGGAGAGGGTCGTTCCCTGAACTCCAAAAACATTTTCTAATCTGTCAAGGGGAATCATTTGATGAATAGTGTCAAAGGCTGCACTGAGGTCAAGTAACAGAAGCAGAGAGACACAGCCGTGGTCAGAGGCCACCAGTAAATCATTTACCACCTTAACTGACTGATACATTTCATGAATGTTATTCCTACAAAGATATGAACATAACTGCTGCACTACAGCTTTTTCTAAGATC
>JBCNYH010000003.1:35524621-35534995 GCA_039654325.1 Tandanus tandanus
CACAGAAGTGTGATTGACTTGGAGTTACATTGTGTTGTTTAAGTGTTCCCTTTATTTTTTTGAGCAGTGTATATATAGATCAAGTTTCTTCAGATGAGTTCCACTGATAAAACTGTAATGAGGGGTGTCTGTTTACCTATGATGTGTCTCTGTAAGTATATATACAGGCAGTGGGACTTTAATTTTAATAAAGAAATGTGCAATGTTCTTAATTCTTTATTTTTATTTTCTCTTCCTTTTTAATTACATTTTTCACATTTAATAGTTGAAGTCATTAGTTTGTAATGACTGGGTTTAAAAGTTTTTTTAAATGTTTTTATGTGGAAAAACACATACGTGATTCAAGCCAGAGAGTTTCTCTGATATTTTCAGCCCAGCGAGTTCCACACGACGTTTCTTTTGAAAACACAGAATGTTGGTGAATGTTAATAAAGGTTAGTGGGTGAATGATTCCACGAACGGTTGAGGAACAAATCAGTGTGTTTTTCTCTGTGTAGTGCGCAAGTCAGTAAGGAAGTCGACGAGTGAGCACACGCGTAAGACATTTGAACGTCTGCAGGAACGCCAGCAGGAGGCACCGAGACGCCGCAGAGTTCACAGAGACAAACCGTTGAGTCAGGAAGAGTTACTGAGAGAAGCACAACACACTGCACAGAGTAACCTGGAATCACTGGGTATGCACACGCACAAACACACAGATATATACACAAAATTGCCAAAAGTATTCACTCACCCATCGAAATAATTGAATTCAGGTGTTCCCATCACCTCTATGGCCACAGGTGTATAAATTGAAGCACCTAGGCATGCAGACTGCTTCTTGAAACATTTGTGAAAGAATGGGTCGTTCTCAGGAGCTCAGTGAGTTTCTGTGTAGTACCGTTATAGGATGCCACCTGTGCAACAAGTCCAGTCGTGAAATTTCCTCGCAACTAAATATTCCACAGTCAGCTGTCAGTGGTATTATAACGAAGTGGAATAGATTGGGAATGACAGCAACTCAGCCACGAAGTGCTAGGCCATGCAAAATGACACAGCGGGGTCAGCAGATGCTTAGGCGCATAGCGCACAGAGGTCGCCATCTTTCAGCTGAGTCATGTGGCCTTCAGATTAGCTCAAGAACAGGGCATAGAGAGCGTCATGGAATGGGTTTTTATGGCCGAGCAGCTGCATCCAAGCCATACATCACGAAGTGCAATGCAAAGTGATGCAGTGGTGCAAAGCACGCCGCCACTGGAGTCTAGAGCAGTGGAGATGCATTCTCTGGAGTGTCGAATCATGCCTCTCCATCTTGCGATCTGATGGATGAGTCTGGGATTGGCGTTTGCCAGGAGAATGGTACTTGTCTGACTGCATTGTGCCAAGTGTAAAGTTTGGTGTAGGGGGTATTATGCTGTTGGTGTTACCGGCCTCAAGCCTAGGGGTACTTGGGCCGGTAGTCGTGTTGCTGCACAGATGTAAATGGCTGTGAAGCAGTGAGAAACCGACACGGTTTCAGCAGCATGCGACTAGCTTCAGCACTGTTATTTTATTCTCCTTCGGGAATAGCAAGGCTCAAGCTAGCGGTTTCCCACTGAACATAACGTTACAGTGCCACCTAATAGTCACAACATGGAATAACAATATGTGCTGTTAAGAGTCTCATTACTCATTCATCTTCTTCCGCTTGTTCCTGGGTCGGGTCGCGGGGGCAGCAGCCTAAGCAGTGAGGTCCAGATGTCCCTCTCCCCAGCCACTTCCTCCAGCTCTTCCGTGGGACGCCAAGGTGTTCCCAGACCAGCCGAGAGACATAGGCCCTCCAGCGTGTTCTGGGTCGGCCCCGAGGTCTCTTCCCGGTTGGACATGCCTGAAACACCACACCAGGGAGGCGTTCGGGAGTCATTCTAATCAGATGCCCAAGCCACCTCAACTGGCTCCTCTCAATGCAAAGGAGCAGCGGTTCTACTCCGAGCTCCTCCCGGATGACAGAACTTCTTACCATATCTCTAAGCATCCTAACTGTCATATCAAGTTACAGTCTAGTCAGCCCAGTACTCTAGTAAGTCCAAACTACTGGACTTCGCACATGTGTTCACTTACAAGTGGTTCCAGCTCAGGCTCCTCCTCCATTTCTCCTTGTTCATCTTGAACTTCAACATTGATTTTCTGAAGTACTCCTGCCTCCCTCACCCTGTGTGAATCTGGTGGTGTCTGTAGCTGTCCTGGTAAGTAAACGGCTTCTTGCTCCGTAACCGAGTCTTTACTAACTGATGCATTTCTCGCCAGTTGGAACTCTTGAGCAGAGCGGTTACTTTGGGTGGCATGTGGCCTGATGGGAGTCATCCTATACACTGGTATGGGTCGGGTGTTGTATAATTCTTCCTCCTCACTCAACTCATTAGGGTCTTGTTTTGATGTCTCTCTGTTATTAGTACCTGTTTCATTTGTTCTTTCCTTTTAGGTCTCATTCCAATCTCTTCTAGGGGCAAAGCATTCACCGGCAGTAAGAGATTTTTGGTGGAGTACAATTGTCTATCTGGTGTTTCTTGTTCAGGTCTAAGGTCAAAAAGAAAGTTGATTGGCAACCGTGGGGCTCTTCCGTATAATTGAAAAAATTGTGAGTATCCCGGAACTTCGTGTATGGTGCAGTTATATGCATGCACAATGTGAGGAAAATGATCCTTCCAATCAGATTTTTTTTTTCTTCCTGTAGCATCTGAAGCAGTGTTCTGTTCAGTCTCCACAGGATTCCCCTGCGGATGGTATGGTGTAGTCCGAGAGTGAGATATGCCAGCCAACTGTTGAAGTCTCTGAAACAGTGCATTTTCAAATTCCCGCCCCTGATCATGGTGTAGTTTTTCAGGGTACCCAAACCTGGGAAGGAAATCCTGGAAGATTTTCTCTGCTGCTGTCTTCCCTGACTTGTTCTTAGTGAGGTACGCTTGGGCGAAGCGGGTAAAATGGTCAACCAGAACCAGTATAGATTAATATCCTCATTTGCTTGGCTCAAGGTGAAGATGATCCACCGAGACAAACTCAAATGGGGCGCTGGAGGTTATGGAGCCCTTGGGTGCTTTGTCTTGAGCACAAGGCCATTTCTGTTTAATACAAGCACACTTTCTGATCACATAATCCTCCATTTCCCTTTGCATAAAGGCCAAAAGAACTTCTGTTGATGGAGGCACTGTTTCTGTGTATTCACTGATGCGCTCCTGGAGACTGAGGGGAAAACGTGTCAGTGTATCAGTATTCATCTTTCCTGGTCTATAGTTAACGTCAAAATGAAAGACTGCCAATTCGCCAGCCCAGCGGTGACCTACTGCATTGAGTTTTGCAGTGCTAAGTATATATACGTCAGTGGGTTATTATCGGTATAGACTGTAAAGGTAGGGGCATAGTTCAAATCGTCTCTGAATTTATCACAGATTGCCCATTTTAGAGCCAGAAACTCCAACTTTCCAGAATGCAAATGATAGTTTTTTCTGCTGGAGTGGGTGCTCTGGAGCCATATCCTATCACACGTAGTTTTCCACCCTGATTGGTAAAGTATAGCCCACAAACCTTAATTTGAGGCATCTGTGTGAAGGACAAATGGCAAATTACAGACAGGATAGCCTAATATGAGGGAACTGGTTAACATGTCTACAAATCTGGAGACAATTGCACGGTGCTCAGAAGTCCACTGAACAGGTGTCTTAGATGACAGCTGACCACTGTTCAGACCTCGGGCTCTACCCTTAACACACTGTTAAATCTCTACACACTGTTAAGGGCTCTACCCTTAAAGCACTGTTAATTCTTTCTGGCCCTGTACAGACTCAAAAATGGGCCTGGCTGGTCTGGCAAAGTACTGAATGTAAGAGCAGTAGTAGCTTAGGAAACCTAATAGAGGTTTAACTTCCCCCACTGTTCTGGGCTCCCTCTCTCTCAACTGCGCTACTGCCTCCAAGTCCTTGGGGTCTATTTGCACCCCTTCACTTGACACCACCCAGCCTATGTTCCTCTCCTGCTGTTTAAAAAGTTTAAATTTCTTTGGCCGCAGCTTGATGCCATGCTCTCTTGTTCGCCCAAACACCTGACGTAGTGCCTGTATGTGACCATCAAAAGTTGTTGAATAACACAGCACATCATCTAGATATGGAGAACACCACTCGTCTCTCAGGCCCTCCAACAATCACTCCATACAACTTTGGAATGCTGCAGGAGCATTAATGAGACTGAAAGGGAGTCGCACCCACTCATATAACCCTCACGGAGTGTTGAATGCTGTGACATGTTGTGAACTTTCACCTACAAAACCCTGATGATAAGCACTCCCTTGGTCAAGTATTGAAAAGCAGGTGTACCCTCCAAGGTTATACAACAGGTGTTGGATATGTGGCAAGGGGTTTCGGTCTGGTATGGTTTTCCGAATGAGCTCTCTGAAATCAACACATAGCCGTAGGCCACCAACTTTTTTTCGCACACACACCACCGGTGATGAATATGGTAATGTGGCCTTTCTTATCCATCCTTGATTAAGCAGATTCTGTACACACTTACTTCTCTATATAAAGTCTTTGGGCATTGTAACGTTTCTGTACAGGTGCTTCATCCTTGAGATTAATTTTTAGTTTGAGGTTTTGAATCTTCTATAGCTTATAACTATCTTCTCTAGCAAAAATATCTGACTCCAAATACAGCATCTTTCTTACTATCTCCTGCTCCTTTTCCTCTAAATGTGACAGATCAACCGGTGAGTTCCATTTATTGCGTGATGGAAGAACTGTCGACTTTGGGGGTCAGAGTTTCGCTGAGCAGAGCATGTTTCCGCATTTATAGAGTGTTTAACTTGCATATCAGTTTGCTGAAAGCAGGTGACAGGTTTCACCTCAACCACTTCTTCCAAGGTACCCAGTATTGTTCTTCCTGGGAGGAAAATATCTGTTGAATATCCGGGGAAGCTTGTGCAGCAAGTTTACTCAAGTGTTTTGTTAATGTAGATACCTGGGCAGTCAGTGCCATTATAAGCAGTCTGATTAGCCTGTATCTCACGGTTAATTTCAGTCAATTTTGTCTTGTCAACTAGAGAATCGTCACCCTGTTGAACTAAACTAACTGTCATAGATTTAGGTTTAGTCACAGCACCAAGGCGCTTGAGGCGGTCAGCTTTCTCACTGGCTGATTTGGTGATTTGCTCCAACAAAAAAATTGTCAGTCACCTGTAAGTCTCTAAGGTGGGGTGTAAGGTCACTCCTGATATGGTTATTTTTCTCACTTAAGCCTAAGAGTGTATGAATGATGCTACCTTGTTCTAGTCTTTTGTCATAACTAAAATCAGTATCACTTTCTTGTGAGGCTGACAGAACATGCTGTTTGAGGCTCATAATCCGATACATGAACTGCTATGGAGTTTCTTTTCCTGCTGTTTTGCATTGCTTTACTCATGAAAGAGTTCGGTGCTACTTTTCTCTCTGATATGAGACCTGAGAAACCGTCTTAACTCGTCTACATTGAGATAATCTTTGTTGGTTAGGCAGGTTTTTTTTTTTTGTGTGTGTGTGTAAAACATACTGCTAATCTAAGTTCTGCCGAAAAAGGTAGGTTTTCAGCCGTCGTCTGAAGACACCCAGTGGCTCAGCTGTCCGGACATCCAGAGGAAGTACATTCCACCACCTTGGAGCCAGAACAGAGAACAGTTTAGATGCATTTTTTTTCCCTTGTCCCCTGGTAAAAGGAGGGACCAGTCTAGCAGTGCTAGAGGGTCTGAGAGAACGCGGTACAGTGCGGAGTGTGATAAGTGCTTTGGCTTTCTGCATTCTGGATGAGTTGCAGAGGTTGAACTGTGCTCAAAGGTAGGCCTGCTTGGAGTGAGTTGCAGTAGTCTAGTCTTGAGATGACAAGGGACTGAACAAGTATCTGAGTGGCCTCAGTGGAAAGAAATGGGGGAATCCTTGAGATGTTAAAGAGGAGAAATCGACATGATCGAGAAAGATTAGTGATAGGAGAAGAACAACCAATTGTCCATGGTTACTCCAAGGCTTTATGCAGTGACTGAAGGAGAGCGCACAGAGTTGTCTTCGCCAGTGACCTCACGTTCCCCATTATAATAGATGGGGGACACGGCTTGTAGCTTTTTCCTCTCTGCAAGCCTCTGCTGTCTCACCGCCTCCCTCCTTCTTTTCTTCTGTCCTTCTCCTCTGCATCCACTCTGTTTTTCTCCAGATTTCAGTCCGTGGGTCTGGCCGCTAATCCGGTCGACTTCAGGGCAATCAGCTGATCCCTGGAGTAAACAAAGCACGCATGTAGTTCCTGCACTGCAGTCCCAACTCTCCATGAAATTAAAAGTTCCACAGCGATAAAACGTACAAAAACTCTCTCAACCAACATATTGAGAGGGCATTTACTTATGAACAATAAAATAGTAAGTACAATAAAAAAGTTAAAGTAAGTAAGAAAAAAAGAGCTAAAAGTACAGGAAGGGCAGCAGCAACTGAAAAGGCTGCACGCCTGTTAACGCATGCGTACTGATGAGGGTGATTAGGTTAGTTTCTGTTGAAATTATGATTTAAAAAGAGTAAACCCAGTTGTTTGATAATAAATGGCTTCACGCAGCCACTAACCCAGAGAGGAAGTAAAGTTTTTGTAATATCTTTTTATATTCTCTAAAAAAAGAATTTCTGCAACATTATGCAAACTTTTGAGCACAACTGTGTATATGTAGGTATGTGTGTGTGTGTTTATATATGTATGTGGGCACACACCCATACACACAGTGATTGATATTGAAAAGGGTATAAATAGTGAAAGGACTTTAATTTTTCTTGTTTGTGTGTCTAGAGAATTATGAGCGTCTTGAGGCTGATAAGAAGAAGCAGGTGCAGAAGAAGAGGAGGATTGATGGACCAACAATCCGTTATCACTCTGTTCTGATGATGTCCGAGCCACAACTCAAAGATGAAAATGTGGATGTAGAGGGGTATGTACACACACTTGCACTCTTTCTCTCTGTCTCTTTTACAGTGACTTGCAAAAGTATTCATACCCCTTGAACATTTCCAAATTTTGGCACGTTCCAACCACAAATGCAAATGTATTTTATTGGGATTTTATGTGACAGACCATCACAAAGTAGAGCATGAAGTTGAAGGAAAATGATACTTGGGTTTAAAATTTATTACAAATTAATATCTGAAAAGTGTAGCATGCATTTGTATTCAGCACCCTTTATTCTGATTCCTCAAATAAAATCCAATGCAACCAGTCACCTTCAGAAGTCTCCTAATTAGTAAATAGAGTCCAGCTGTATGTAATCTAATCTAAGTATGAATACAACTGATCTGTGAAGGACTCAGAGGTTTCCTAGAGAACATTAGTGAACAAACATCATGAAGCCCAAGGAGGCCCACCAGACAGGTCAGGGATCAAGTTGTGGAGAGGTTTAAAGCAGGGTTGGATTAGAAAAAAATATCCCAAGCTTTGAACACACGGAGCACTGTTTTAATCCATCATCCTAAAATAGAAACCGTATGAAACAACTGCAAACCTATCAAGACATGGCCGTCCATCCAAACTGACAGAACAGGCAAGGAGAGCATTGATCAGAGAAGTAGCCAAGAGGCCCATGGTAACTATGGAGCAGCTGCAGAGATCCACAGCTCAGGGGGTAGACTCTGTCCAAAGGACAACTATTAGATGTGAACTTCAAATCTGGACTTCATGGAAGGGGGGCAAGAAGAGTACCCTGAACATGCCATCCCCACCATGAAACATGGTGGTGGCAGCATCATGCTGTGGGAATGCTTTTCTTCAGCAGGGGCAGGGAAGCTGGTCAGAGTCAATGGGAAGATGGATAGAGCCAAATACGGGCAATCACGGAAGAAAACCTGTTCGAGTCTGCAAAAGACTTGAGACTGGGTGAAGGTTCACCAGCAGGACAATGACCCTAAACATACAACCAATTGAATACAAATTCACGCCACAGAGACTTTTATTTATTTAAAAAAAATTTAATCCATGTATCATTTTCCTTTCATTCAATGATTATGTTCCACTTTGTGTTGGTCTGTCACATAAAATCCCAATAAAATACATTTATGTTTGTGGTTGTAACGTGACGAGAGGTGGAAAAGTTCAAGGGGTGCGAGTACTTTTACAAACCACTGTGTTAGGCGTTCCTTAGTGTGTGAAGTAGAAGTTGCAGTTACAGAACAGGTAGAATTATTATTTAACTGAAACGTGTAAATAAATAATTAATAATGATGTTTGTTTGCCTGCCAGCAGGTAATTTATCATTATTCTTTGAATTTATCAGAGTACTAAGTACTCTTCTCTGCTTGACTTGTGATGGTGTAAAATGACATTTGATAGCAATTTGACTTTCAATGGAAAAAAAAAATCCTCTAGGAATGGTTGGGATATCCTTGTGGAACACCAAAAGCTCTTTTTTTTGGGGGAGCCGTACTTTATTGTAGAAATGCCGTTCAAGCGTAAAATGGGTGACGAGTTTTTTTATTAAGCGTGATTGTTGTTTTCATCACTTTCACTGTTTTTATAAAATCGTAGTTTGAGTTTAATAAATTTCACAGTCTCAAATTCTAAAACACACGCGCACACACGCCATCAGTTAGAATGTGAGCAGGTGTTAGAATTCACTCAAAAACTTCTGAATAATTCACCCTCACAACCACAAATTTCACTCAACACACAATTTTTGGTAAAAATTGGGGTTTGGGTTAGTATTTTTTTTTTTAACTTGCCATACTTTCCACAGTTTTCACCATACTGAAATAAAAATTATATCATTACGATCAGTAGGCTCTCCTGAGTCTGGTGTTGTGCTCAGTTGTAGAATTTATGGTGCCTGAATGCCATGTGCTTGCTTGAGGCATTGCACAAAGGGTTTCAAAGTTGTTGTTGTTGTTGTTTTTTTTTTTCAGTCTAAGTCTAATTACATGTAGCTGCTGAGCTCAGGCAGACACAGACATTGCTTTATGCAAGCTGCGTTAAGCACTCGTACAGCACCAGACTCAGCACCGGGATGCTGCGCTTATTGTAGCGGGGGACTTTGACAGTGCCAACCTCAAACGCGCAGCGCCGAACTTTTGTCGGTACATCAGCAGCCCCCCAGGGGTGAAAGGACACTGGACCACTGCTACATAACAGCCAAAGACAGCTACAAGACACAATCTCGCCCTCCGTTATATAATAAACAAAGGCTCTAGCAGGAAGGTCCGGCTCGGAGGGAGGTTTCATGCTGGATGGACCAATCAGTGGCCTCTCTGGATGACGCAGACTGGGACATGTTTCAGCGCAGCTCTGATGACATAAACGTGTTTACAGAATTGGTCATGGGATTAATCGGGAAACTAGTGGATGACACAGTTCACAAGACTATCAGAAGCAGTGGGTGGATAAATCTGCCGCGATGCTCTGAGATCCCGTTCCACTGCGTATAACACAGGGCTCGCCAGTGGAAACATGAACGAGTATAAGACTGCATCCTACAATGTGCGCAGAGTGGTGAAGGAGGCAAAGCAGCGCTATGGACAAATACTAGAGTCACAATTTCAACAGAGTGCCTCTAGGAGTCTGTGGCAGGGATTAAGAACTATGATGGACTACAAAACACCATCTTCTAGATCGGTGAATGCAGACGCTCCTCTGGCAGATGAGCTAAACCCCTTTTATGCTCACTTTGAGGCTGCAGCTCACAGCACTAACAGCGTTAGCAGTGCTAACAGTGCTATGGGCAGCACACTAGTGGAGCATACCGGAGAGGTTCAATTTTATTTGTATAGCGCTTTTTACAAATGACATTGTCGCAAAGCAGCTTTACATAGTAAAAGTAATTTAAGGAGGAAATTAAACATTTTTCTACAACCCCCTACACATCCCTAATGAGCAAGCCCGTGGTGACAGTGGCAAGGAAAAACTCTCTCAGTTGACACGAGGAAGAAACCTTGAGAGGAACCAGGCTCAAAAGGGAAGCCCATCCTCATTTGGGTGAAACCGTAAAAATACAAACCATATAAGAAAACTGCATTACAGTCCAACACATGGTCCGGTTGGTTATACCACAACTGTAAGTCCTAAATAATTTTAGCAAAAGAGTTTATATCACCAGCAGTGAAAAGTCGTCTTCACAGTCGCTGAGTGCAGATCTAAGCCCATGTGGATCTACATCAGCAGGAGCGAGGGGCTTGCAAGATGAGAGCTCCAGCCAGCATCAGCACACCAGGACAGACCACAGGACTCAGAAAGCAGAGAGATCAGGAGCATCAGGATCACCGGCATCCACGAAGTAGCATGTGTACCTCAGCAAAAACAGAGGGGGGGGGGGGGGGTTTTTCAGTCTTCTCCCCACAATGTCATGGTCAAAGAAGAGTTTCTTCGTGTTGGGTGCAAACAAGGACT
>JBCNYH010000004.1:0-11000 GCA_039654325.1 Tandanus tandanus
GGGCACTTCAGCCATGAAGGTGGAGGAAGGGAAGGTGCAGCTCACTCCCCCACCGCCACACATTTTCCTGCTGGTTCAGGAATCGAACCAGCGACCTTTCGGTACCAAACCTGCTTCTCTAACCATTAGGCCACGGCTGCCCCCCTGATAAGTTTCTAAATGCTTTGGGATGTCGGTTGTTGTATGCAAGTATGTTTATTTATTTAGAAACATGTTCAATGGGCTTTTTCTTTTCACAAAGAAGTATTAAAAAAAAAAAAAAAAAAAAAAAAAAAAAGTGTTTAATGAAATTCCACAATTAAACCCTTAACTTTCATTTAACTTGTCCTACATTTACATTAAACAGTGAGGCTGGAATAGGAACGCAATACTTTTTTTGTTTGCATGTTTACATAATAAAAATAGTGTCCAAAAGGATGTAGCCTGAGACCCAAAACTAACCGGAGATAATATTCCATATCAGGATGCAGCTTCATCACAAACAGGTATCACTGAACATTGTGTGGAGTGTTGCAGTCAAACACAGCATAAACACATAGAACTGCACAAAGCGGAGCATAAAGTAAACACCTCACCATCTTAGTGCGTCACACGGGTTAGATTAGAAAACACGGTTCCACTGAAAGCCCCTTTTCTCAAATTCGCATAATGACGGCTGCCATTCTGAAGTTAACCGACTTGATACAGGTCGCTTATCGCTGATTCTCTCAAAGTTGGAAATATTTCAGTCCAAATGCAGGTTTTTCTCACCCAAATTAAACACACTAGTTTCCAAGGCACCACATAAAAATGCACGTTTTTTCAGGGTCAAGACATAATTTCTCTTTTTCCCAGAGGGGAAAAAATCCAGCTCACTCATTTCCGGACTGAGCCATAAACACCATCTTCACATGTCCGAGGATAACTCGGACAAATCCCAGCCTGATATCTCCTAAAACAACAAATTATCTGCAGTTGGAAAAAAAACACGTGAAACAATCAATTTGTAAGTTTTTTAATTGACCTTTAATGCATTATCCTTAAAACACAACACCTTTTTACTCACCAACTGCTGGTTCCTCTAAATCTAAATTAAATATTCCAGAGTCCCTGAAAGCCCGAGTGCTTACAGTAGGGAAGAAACCATCATCACAACACTTTACTCATCCCGGAGGAAACTGTGTAAATCCAACTTAAAGCACACTTTAAATATTCAAATAAAACGCAGCTTATTCAAACACTTTAACCATAAAATAAACAGGTCGGCCACACAATCACACCACAAACGCCTAATTACAAATTTCTCCTAATTGGATAAACTGCGCACTACACAGTGCGCACTCGGCGTTATTTCATACTGAATGTAGTGCGCACTTAATCAGTACAGTGCGGATCCGTTTGGGACTCGGCCGGACACACACGAACTTACCTCTAGGTTGACAGAAGAAAGAGGCTTAAATCCTCAGAAATCGACGCAATAACGTGCTTCTCTTTTTTTATTCCATCTCAGATCACCGAACCTTCAGAACTCTGCCAGAAACGTGGCAGCTGGATTCTTTTATCGGTCATCAGCTAAATCTGTTTAGGCGAGCAGTGACTTTTTCTTCTCCGATTTTTGCCAGCGGTTGCAGAAGCAGAAGTTACTAGGAGCTTTTATCGCCACCGTCTGGACGGGAGCGGAGCTTCAGGGCGGAACAAGGCGGAGAGGTCAAGCAATTTTTACTTACAACAATTCTGATAGTAGTTTCAGTCTATACCATATTAGTATAAACTGCACAGGAACAATCTGATTGGTCTACCATCTCAGGATTAAAAATGCTTATTCTGAGTGGATAATGCTCGAATTAAAACGATTAACCTTCGCTCTACAGCACATACAGAGCAATACGGCTATTAATTGTTTTACTCTTCATTGGATCAACCAGGTAGATTCCTTTGTTTTCACAGGACTACAGAGATTTTACTTTAGTTTTCCTCACCCAAATGTGGTAAATAGATAGACTGACAGAATCGATCAACCAACGGCTGTTTTTCTTCTATAACATTAAAAACAGAATGAAGATATTCATCAAATTATCCTTAAACTGCAAAGACTTTTTAATCTCTTCACTTTTTTACCTATCTACTGTAAGTTGATGTTCAATAATTTAACAAGTAATTAATCAATAATCACTTATTCACCTACTCGCTCGTTTGTTTCATTCATGACCGCAGCAGACAGGTCGAGACTCTGAGGTAAAATTACATCTATTAAAAACTGTTAAAATGTTAAACTATTTAACGTGTATTTAACACATGAGTTTTTTCCTCAGCCTATATAAGGCTGGAACTTTCCACCAGATTTTCTAACTAACGAAGCTTTTTGGATTAAAAGGAACACATCTTCAAAAACCACAAAAAGAAGTCCAGTTGCCTCGACTCAAGCTTTTATTACCTGGATGATTGAGAATCTACACCAACGTTTTAAAGTAGGCAGGTTACAGCTAATTGCATCATTATGAGAGAGACTGTACGAGTGTGCAGGTGTTTGTCAGCACATTGAATGGAATTTCTTTTAAACCTTCAAAGGATGGATTTTTGAGTGCTCAAATAAATATATACATTTAAAAGTTTAATAAATACTTTCTAACATCCCTCTCCAGACTCAGGAATGTTATGAACGTAGAAGTATGTGACAGAAGGAAAATAATTTTCTTCAGTTGTAATTTATTTGGCATGCCAGAGAAAGATGTTATCAGAATCACGACGCTTATTCTGTACTTCTTTGTAACCATACACTAACTTGTCCTGCTCTTGGTAGATCATTTTGTCCTTTATAAAGTTAATTGACTGCATCTGTGTTCCATAATTTGCACACTGTTTGTAGATCATCCACAGGATTGGCCACTCCCATCTGGGCTTTTTTATTTTTAAACTGTGGCTTCATGCTAGTTTGTTCTGCTTAGTAAATCTGACCCAAAGAGTTCATGTGCTTATATACTAGCCCAGAAATGAGTGTGACCCATGAATTTGGGGGAGAACACCCTTTGGTGTACTAGAATGGGCTTTTCTGACCTATATGTTATAATGAAGTTGTACTGTTTATTAAAGGCAGTGTAATGTAGATAGAAAACGTGATTTAATTTGCACAATGAAAAACCAACACATCTGAAAGATTTGGACAAATTAAGCAATTTGTATTTAATTATTTGTTTTCTTTTCTCTACCTTAATCTAGTCTAAATGTGTGTATTTTAAATTTATAGTCAAATACCATTTATTTGTATACAATTTCCATGTAAACCCTCAATGAAGCATCTTTTGTTCATGCTACAGTTTCTCTATATTACTCATTTGATATTTTATCACAAATAAACCTAAAATTCAGAAAATATACACTTGGCAGAACCAATGACAATGATTTCAATTTTTAAAATAAAGACAGACTTCCACAGTTTTAAGAGCAACGGTAAATGGTTAAAAAGATTAAAGATTAAACTCAGTATTCTGCAGGTTAATCTGAAACTGTGTTAAAACTATAGTGTTCTGTCTGTGAAAAAGATTCATGTTGCTTGTTAATATTTTTCCACCTTTTTCAGGATTGTGAAATGTCTGGATCATCTGCATCAGAGTGCAGTTTGGTGTCTATAAGAAACACACACACAGACACACACACACATACACACACACATACACACACACACACACACGCACACACACACCAAAAGTCTTCAATCTTTCATTCATTCTTTTGCCAAACCGCTTTATATTACTAGGGTTACAGGGAGGCTGGACAGAGCAAAGGCAGGGTGCACCCTGTACAGCTCGCCAGTCTGTAACAGTGCTAACACACTCACAACCATTCACACTCCCACTCACACCTAGGGGCAATTTGGAACTGCATGTCTTTGGACTGTGGGAGGAGACCAAAATACCCAGAGGAAACCCACACAAGCACTAGGATACTATGCAAACTCCACACTCGCCGAGTCCAGGACTCGAACCCAGGACTTTGTTGCTGTACTATTCACTACACCACCATGCCACCTCACTAAAAGTCTTAACAATTTAATAATTTGCATTGGTTAATTACATAGAATACATAGAATTATTATTATTATTATTGTTGTTGTTGTTGTTTAAATAAGGTGCATGTTGTGTCCTTTGTAATGTAATTAATGGAGTGGTTGATTGATAAATGTTTTTTGTTCCTCGTTGGTAATGTTACTGGATTCTTACTTCCTACAGTGCTGTGGACCTTATTCCCAGTAAATCTCTGAACTTTACACTGAACTCGCATTCCTCAATGAAATTATACAACATGACTGAAGAAAACAAAAGGCAATAATGAGCTTAACATACTGAAGAAGATTATCCAAAAAACTCAGAAGTTTTAATAACACACAATGCACTTTAGATTAACGAAAAATAAACACATACGGAAAGAGTATAATCATAATTATGTGATCATTTAATATATGCATGTGGATTTAAAGAAAAGTGCTCATATCCTCCTAAGACACAAAGTTTAATGTGTGCCTTGCAATTTCACCTCTCACTGTTTCTGTTTCTTAGATAACTGCAAAACCTGATCAGTGTCTTTAAACAGGAAGAAGTTTGGGGAAAGGATTGCATAATAGTCAATGGTCCTAATATGAGAATTCTTCAAGCATATACAAACATTGTAAATGTTTAGTGAGGCGGTTTAGACATTTATCAAATGTGTTTATTCTTATTCTAATGTTCACGCAACATTCATTATGACAAGGATATGAAATGAGGATATTAATACTGCCTTTAAAACATTTAAAATTCAAACTATAATAAACTCTCAGTAATTCAAGGGACAAAATCTTGCAGAAATTACAGTTAAAATAATTCATAGTCTTATTGCTTGTAATTATAACTACTTTTACATGAATGTTTATGTAAACACGGCACATACTGCTGTGTATGAAGTGCTTCATATTCTTACAATTTTTAATTTTATTCACATTATACAGATTAAAGTGAAAATATCTGTGACTATAGATTTAACTGTTCTATTTATTAATAGCACGACTTCATGTGGGATAATTACATTGTTTTCAATTAATAAATAGCATGTATTTATTCTGTACTATGCGTTCCATAACAATAAAAATAAACACACTGATATTATGATATCATGTGATGTGCCAAATAAACCCACAGATCGCTTTCTAGTGGATTAAAACATTTTCTTTACTTCCCCCACTGCCTCTATAGCAAAAACCCACAAGGAGCACTCTCCAAAATGGCATCATGTTGTCACCGCAAGAGTGATGCATGACCCATCCATCTTTTTAGCATGTCTATGAGTGGGAAATTATGGGGTTACATTGGATGACACAGTATTGATTTCTTCCTGTACTTTTACTGCCTGTTTGCATCTTGAACAGAGAGCATAAATAGCTACGATGGGGACACAGCTCACTGATGAGACAATGAGAAGGGCGATGAAGATCTGCCCATAAACAGGATACTCCATTATTACTGACTTCCCCTATATAGGAGGAAAGACAAAGAAAACACAGAATCCTGAACTGCAGCATCTGTCCAGATAATTCTGCATATTTATTTTTTCAGACATTAAACTAGACTTGAAGCAATAGGTCACATTTTAAAATTGTTATTGCCAAAGGCCTAAGATACACATTGTGTTTCAAAAAGTATGTGCACCTCTGAATATCACACCCAGTCTTCCCCCCAGCTGTTCCACAGACTCTGAAACTCACAGTTGTGTAGTTGTATATCTCTGTATACTGTAACATTTAAGTTTTACTTAAGTGGACATTCTTCCAAAGTTTAAAGTCCTGACCTCAATGCTACTGAAGACCGTTGGGTTGAACTGGAACAACAACTGAACCCCAGACCTCCTCCACATCCCTCACCTCCTAATTAATACTCTTGTGTCTGAATAAATTCAAATCCCCAGAACCACACCCCAAAATCCCAACAGTCATGCCCCCAAATCCCCAGAGCCACACCCCAGACTCCACACAGTCATGCCCCCAAAGCCCCACAGCCACACCCCAAAATCCCAACAGCCACACCCTAAAATGGGCAGGGCAGTGATGGCTCAGTGGGAAATCCCCAGTACCACCAAACTGCTACTATTGGGCTGTTGCCACTGTTCTCAACTGCTCAATTGTGTAAATGAGGTAAAAATGTAAGTCACTCTGGGTAAGGGCATGTGCAAAATACCATAAATGTATTTGTAAATATAAAATTTAGTAGAAAGACTTCCCAGAAGAGTGGAGACTATTATTACAGGAACACAGGGGGATATATCGTGAATGGGATGTTCAGCAAACACATACAGGTTTGATGGTCAAGGGGGCACACACTTATGTTTGTAAAGTGCAATAAATGGCAAATGAGAATTATTAATACTTTAATATCTGGAGTCCTCTATATGTTGTCTGTCTTTAACAGTGGGCAGGGTTTAAAAAAAAGACAGGCCAAAAAGACTATGTTTGTTTTATATACAGCATTTTCCAAAAGTACTGGAATGAGAAGACTAATTCTTTTTGTTTTTGCTATACACTGAGTACATTTGGGTTTGAAATTAAAAGATGAATATTGCTTAGACCATACAACAATTTGGGATGTACTTTAAACACTGAACAGACATTGAAGAGGTTGGCCAAGAAAACAACTGCAGTGGATATTGTAAAACACTGTGAAAGTATATAATATTATAATATACTTGTATTATGAAAAAATTTTTATATTTGTATATAATATACAAATATAATATTATACTAATAAATATTAATAATAAGAGACAGTAAGATTCATTGGGAGTCATGTGTGTCTCATACCGTGGTTTCATCCCATGCTTGATAGGTCGGTGTTCCTCCCTGAATGTAATTTACGATGTAGGAAATGAAGAGGCTGAGCAGCAGAAATGGACTCACAACAAGCCACATGATTTTCCAGTACCAGTTTGGCCGATGTCCTAGCATGTCTTCAATGTCTTTCTCAAACCTGAACATAAAAGCACGTTGAATGTGCACACTGTTGGGCAAATGTTTTGGCACCCTTTTCCCCCCTATAAATTTTGTTAAAGGTTTGTATTTTATGATGACTACATTAGGGATTCTTCCAGGTCTCAAGCTTTCTATTCCATTTCAGCAACAATGTTCCTGTTACAAGGCTCGAGAACTGCAGTTATTTCCATGTTAACAGACTCAAACATGATAGAATAAAATGTGCTGTTTATGTGTGAGCATATTTCATCCATCAAGGTTGTAAGTTTCCTCACTCAGGAGACAGCCTGGGCTAGAAGTGGCCTGTGTTTAAGCCAAAATAAACCCTTTTATTATATTAAGGTTTATTGTACTCTCTAATCTCTAATCTGGTGAGTAATGTGCCTGGAGAGATGATAAAATACCAGGGTAGAATAGGGCCATTTAAGTAGAAGGCCATCCAAGCAGTGTCTTGCTGCTCTCCTGCCTTCTACTAAACTTTAGTTTTTATCGAATCAGTTAAAGATTCAGTTATCTTATTTTCTCTTATGATATCTTATGATTTTTACATTATATTTTATACCCTGTTAGGTAAAAGTGGGCACACATTCTTTGTTTTCATTTATTTCTGTTAACCAATGAGCACATGTAGAAATCAGAGACTCTGCATAGAGTCAATGCATTGTTATTAGCCACGCCGCTACTGTAACTAGACGCACCTCTTTTAGAGACCTCACTGTAACTAGCCTTTCCTGTGGGAACTTGTAGCGCTTCCTTTGAACCGACCAATCCTAAGTTTCCTTACCACACTTATCATTGTATAAATACCGGAACTTTTAGAAATAAAGTTGAGAATGTTGCTAACCATGAACCCGTGTGTTTTTTGTTCTCCTCAGATAAGGTAATGTCTGAGCACGGGGTGGGGGTTCCAAAACCGAGCACATGGGAATTTCTTTGTTTGAATTATAATGCAATTGTGTCGTTTTCTCTTAATTTTCAGTGTACACAATATCAGAAGGTTAAAACCAAACATATCAAACTTGAAATAAACTTTCTAACTTGAAGTTCACCCTACTTCTTATTCCCTTTTTGTTGCTGAATGTCAATAACAGCCAAAAAAGGTACTTTGGTTCAAAGACCATTACAATCTTTTTGAGTTTTTGCCCTTTAATAGCCGTGATTTTTTTCATTGAATGTTCAAGTAATAATACTAATATATAAATTACTGATGAACACAATTCAGAATAGCATAATAATAATGTGTAAAAGGACACATCTCCAACAATCACAATACAGGTTTATATATATATATATATAAAACCTTGGAAAAAATGTCATCTTACTGACTGCCATCTGCTTCCTTAACATCAACCCATTTCCTCTGGTCTTTTAAAGGACCCATTTGTTTGTCTTCTTTGCAGCCCATGACACTCTCAACACCCTACGATATGCCCACATTTTAAAGGCATCAACTGTTCCTTGATCCTTTTTTGTCATGGCCCAGGATTCACACCCATATGAAGCAATAGAAAATTTAGTTGCTCAAAGTGAACACACTTTAAGTTTGATACTGACTCCCCTGCTTTTCCAGATCTTAGTCATGTTCTGTGTTGTCTAGTGCCATGGCAATTCTTCTCTTGCTCTCAGCTCTGTATGCACATTCATGGGTAATGAGAGAACCCAGCTAGATGAATTCTTCAAGTTCTTCAATCTTTTTACCATACAGGATGAAATCGGAGAAGTCAGTTCTGTTGTTATCAATAACCATAACTTTAGTTTTCTTCACATTTAGTAAACGACTTCTTGGTTCACTGGCATCTCTAGCAGTTCTTCTTTGCATGATGCAAGTTTATAAGGTTGTATCATCGGCATATCTTATGTTACTTCTTCTTACTCCTCCAACTTTCACACCCCAATCTTTTCCATCCAGCACTTCTCTCATTATGTCTTCTGCATACAGGTCGTACAGGGTGGGTAAGAGGATGCAGCCTTGTCTAATGCCACGTCCTGTCTTGAACCATTCTGTTAGTCCACTACTGCATCTTACTGCTCTTTCTTAGTCTTCATATAGCTTTTTCATCAAACAAAATATTGTGTTATGGGAAACCCATTTTCTTTGAAATGTTACACAGTGGACAATGGCTTACACAATTAAAAAGCCTTAGAATAGTCAATGAAACACATGTATAATAGGATATTATACCCTCTACCTTTTCCCATGACCTGCCTAATGTTGACAATATGCTCTCTTGCTCCCCTACCCATAACAAACCCTGCCTGTTTTTCACAAACTTCATTTGAGTATTTGCTTTTGATTTAGTAATATCTTGCTAGCATGGACAATTAAGTTGATCGTTCTGTAATTGCTGCATTGCTTCATGTTTGCTTTCTTGTATATAGGTACAGAGATAGCTCAGAACCAATCTTTGTGCCATTCCAGGTATTCCCATTTTCTCCTGCACAACTTCAATAGGTGATCAATGCCTTCTGGACATGTTTTCCAGATTTCAACTGGAATTCCACCTGCGCCAGATGATTCTCCACTGGATACCTGAGGCAGAGCTTGCTCTATTTCTTCTCTGAGCAGTGGTGGCTTCTTTCCATATTCAGTGCTATGGAATGCTTCATCATTATTTCCATCATCATATATACATCATCAGCTTTATCACTTCTCTAGTACAATCCTTCACACTACTCTGCCCATCCTCATTTGATGTCTTCTACCTCTGTGAGCACATTTCCTTCTTGTCATTGATGACGTCAGTTTGGGCAGTCCACTTTCCAGTGAGCTCTTTTACAGTTTGGAAAACCTTCTTAGAGTTTGAATGATGCTGCTCTAGTTGTTGACATTTGTCTTCTAGATATTTTTTCTTATCTTGTGCAACTCTCTGGGTGAACTTCCTGTATAGTCTCCCCCATTCTTTGTATTCATGCTTGCACTTTGCCATTCTTTTTTGTCTATCTCCATGGCTTAATTTGATAACCATTGTTGTTTTAGCCTTTTTGTTCTTGGTATGTGGTCTTGGGCAGCTGACTTGACAATGTCTCTCATTGTTTTCCAAAGTTCATTATGTGTAGTCTAAGGTTCGTTCATCTTTAAGAGAGGCTTAAACTTGTTTTTCACCTCCACTTTGAAATCCTCTGAAATCTCTGTAACATCATACCACACTGAAGCTTTTGTGCATTTCCCTTGTTTCAGTTTTAATTTGATGTTACAAATTAGCAGCTGGTGATCACTACCGCAAGCAGCACCTGGTCTGCTTTTCACATTCATTTTGCTTGATCTCTATTGTCTCTGAATCATGATGTATTCATTTTGATTTCTCACTCTGTCACCTTGCCTGGTCCATGTATACAGATGTCTTTGATGGTGTTTGAATGTGGAGTTCATTATAACTAGGTTATTTGCTGCACAAAACTCTGCACATCATTCAGATCTTTCATTCCATACATCTAGATATAATTTGCCAATGCATTCACTGCTGGGCTTGTTTCTGCCAATTTTAGCATCCCAGTCACCCAACACAATTATGTCTTTCTTGTGAATCGTGGTGAGAGCCTTTTGTACCTTGTTATAGAATTTCCCCAATTCCACTTCATCTGTGTCTGTAGATGGAGCTTAAACTTGAACAAAGGTCAGTTTCATAGGATGAGCCCCTACTCTTAGTGTCATGACCCTATCGTCCTCTGCCATCTAAGACTGACGTAGATGTTTCTTTGTCTATGATGAATCCAAGTCCATTGCTTCTTCTTCCTTCACTCCTGTCCAATAAGAAAACAGTTTCCATTCTCCAGTGAGAACCTCCCTTGATTGACCATCCAATGTTCTGCTATGCCAAGGATGTTAATCTGGCATCTATCCATTTCATGTGAAATGACTTGTAGCTTCCTCTCACATTCCATATGGCACAAGGTCTTGTGTGCCTCAGAGATATGGTGCTCTTTTTGCCCACTTATATACACACACACACACCCACACACACACACACACACACACATACACATACACACACACACACACACACACACACACACACACACACACACACAC
>JBCNYH010000004.1:31489-44088 GCA_039654325.1 Tandanus tandanus
TGTGTGTGTGTGTGTGTGTGTGTGTGTGTGTGTGTGTGTGTGTGTGTGTGTGTGTGTGTGCGTGCGTGTGTGTTTGTAGTTTCAAGTGATTGTGTGTATGTATATGTGTGTATTGGAGTATGAGGGGTTTCGGAAGTGTACTTATTAGCTTGTTCTGTTAGGTTTGGCCGAGAGGAAGCTCTGTGTTTGACAATATTGCTGTATCTGGTAAGAGCACAAATGGCTTTTTTTCTCTGAGGTGATCGTGAGTCTGTGTTATAAAAGTTGTGATAGCGAGGGTCTGAGGATCAATGATTCCCGTCTGGTTAGTCTTGGTCGTTTGGGTTGAGCCTTCGGGGGTTCTCACCACCATTCCCTTTTTTATTGAGATGTTTACCCAAGTGTGATATCCTGTAAACTGGGTGAATTCTTTGGAATGCTCTTCCTCGGCCTAAGAAAGGGGGCTGTCATTGTTGAGGCTATCTCATCATCAGTGAGTGTGTTAAATTATATGTGTTTGATGGCACAAACTGATAACTGCTTTTACGTTTAGAATGTAGAGGGGTCCTATCTGGGTTTAGGTCAGGGAGGTCACTAAAAGAGATCGGGTTCACTGGCCCAGGTTGAGAGTCTTGTGCTATACAACCAACCCGGAGAGTTTTCTTTGATGTGTGAATTTTGGGTGCTGATCTTTTCTTCTGTAGGAGAGTTAGTTGAGAAAGGGGGCTATATTTCTGCATCCTACACCTCAATCGCTCTGGATAAAAGTGTCTGCCAAATGCTGTAAATGTAAATGTTTTATGATGTAACTATTTTATTCGAGAGCAGTGATTTCGATTGACCAATCTCACTGTCAATTTTGCATCACGTGGCTTCCAATATGTCAGCACCCATGCAAGATCTGAAAGGCTTGCAAAAGGACCTCAAAAACCACAGTTGATGTGCTTTATGCACTTCAAACATGTCACAAAAGATGTGATCGTAGATGAGAACTATATCAAGAGTGTCTGCAGACTTGGCTGAAATTGGATGGTAAGTGCTACAGTGCTGTACCGAGTCAACTTCACAGACAGTCCAACTGTAGGAATGTAACAATACACGTGTTTCTGTTCCTATTTTCTCTGTGTGCATGTTTGCACTATACTGCAGGGCTAAGGACAGCCTCCCCAAATTTTATTTTTTTGTTTTTGGTTATCACCGCATTTCTCCATAACGACATGTATGTAGCGGAGGTGTTTCTCTTCAAATTAATATACAGTTCATTGCTATTGCACATTGCTTTTCATTTTATAATTGATTCTAATACTTGTGTTGCTTGAAAAATTAGAAATCAGATGATGAAATCATAGATAAGAAACAGTGTTTAGAAAGCTTCCTGGCTCAAGACACTTGCTGTAATGCAGTCCCAATACAGAACATAAAGTGACCTCAGTGACCTAATTTAAATAGATCTTTAAAAAATACTGGCAGTTAAACTTTTAAGACAGGTTTAGGAACATCACTGGCTATTTAAACCCAAAAAAATATGTACCCCACCCTGAGGTAGGAATGAAATGAGGCCCATTTTCAGCCCTCAGCTTGTGGCCTAAGGTGGGGGTACCAGTCAGTGATGAGACAGAGTGGATGGAATTTTCAGTTTGGAACCAAAGTTGTTTTCCATCATTACAGTAGATCAATCTACAGATTTAGGCACTGCCTAAAAGTGGTGCTCCCAACAGATGTCTCTTAATGGGTGTCCAAACCTGGGTTTGCGTTTTTCTGCCTTTCTGATTTTTGCATTCATTTGTATCACCTGTCTTGCTAAATTATCCATTTAATGAATTACTGCTCTGTCAAGCTTCTGATTGTGGTATTTATTGCATGAATATTTATTTCCCTGCGAGTCTGCCTGCCTACCTGAGTTAGATTGTGTTTTTTATTCTGTGCGAGTCTAAGTGGTGGTGCAATTTGTTGGGCTTCAGTTTTGTTATCTAATAATAAATATGTTGTTGTACAAGTCAGCAAAACATAACACCCAATTAACATCAACTCAGCAACGAAGCAGTCGGGTTTCCTGTGGTGGGCAGGACAGGACACGGGACAACCATGTAGAGGCAGTGTGCATCTTTCAGTGGAATCAGAATGACATTTTAAGTATTTTGATTTTCATCATTTTTTTAAAAACATGCAAAAGAAACTATTCCAGCTGATGCAGAAGAACCAGAAGCTCTGGCCATGTGAAAGAATTCCTGAGCTGGTTTATGAGCTGTTCAGTGCAGTGAGACGTTTGTAACTGAAGAACTGAATCTCATTTCTGCATTTTTTTTACTTTCACTTCCTCATGAAGCCTCAGAGATTTCACACACTGCCCAGAACTGCCATTTTACCACCACACACACACACACACACACACACACACACACACACACCGTTAAATCCACTTTCATTTTCATTGTTTTGTTTTATTCACGTTATTTCTGGCTGTACAGAGAACCGTATCAGGGAAGAGCAGCGTGAAGCGGTAAGAACATTTAATCCCTCGCCTTATTCTCTCTCTCTCTCTCTCTCTCTCTCTCTCTCTCTGTGTGTGTGTGTGTGTGTGTCTCACACTCTCCGTCTGTTCTCATTTGTAGCGCAGAATAAAATAAAAAACCGAGAAAACAGTAGTTTACCCTTTCACTGCTGTGTGTTCGATGATGTTCCTTATTTAAAGCCCAGAGCGGTGTTTATGTACCACGGAACGGACAGCAGCGCAGATGAAGGGCGGATTGTCTTTATCGCGCATGCGCTACCTCTTTACTGAGGGAGTCCATCTGCTGCGCATGCGCAAAGATTCGACGACGCCGCTTTCACTTTGTAGCCCATAGACATAAACACGATGCACGATACGGCAACGCGCCTGCCATGTTGGTAGTTGCAAGTTCGCCCTGTAAACCAATTACTGAGCTTTGTATACATTGAAGCCGCGTGGTCGCCATATTGGTACTCCCTAATAACTGTGAAACTTTGCTTAACATATGAACTTAGAGCACCATATAACTACAAATCATGACGGGGCGTATTTAGGCGCAGTGGGGGCTGGTGGTACGGTGCTGGATTACTGATTCCAAGGTCGGGGGTTCGAGCCCCACTATCACCAGGTTGTCACTGCTGTCCCTCCAGTGCAACTAACTGGGTTATCAAAGGCCGGCCCTGTCGCTCCCTGTCTGTGGTGGTGTCTAGAGCCATGTAAAAGGCCATTACCTCTGTCTGAGAGGGTTAAAGGGCAGCATGTTCTCAGGTACATGTGATCACTGTGAGACCACTACAGAATTTTTGCAGCAGATACATATGAATCATTGCTCTCTCCAGTTGTATCTGTCCCTGTTTTTTCCTTGTGGTGTAAATCTTGCCGTCGGTCGTGTTACAGTGAGGCAGTGTAAGTATTTTGAGTGTTTATTCAGTCATTCCCTTACAATATCATTTATACCGTATTTCCCCACCCAGGAACACTGCATCCTAACACTCAATCTGTGTTACCATACAGTGCACAGAAAGCAGTAGAGTATGGTATGTGTAAGGTGCTGAAACTCAAGAGGTGTTTAATAGTCAAACTCTACTCTGGTAATGTAGTAAATCTGTAAATGGATTGCAGTACGGGCACGTGACACAGGTGTCACCCCTGGTTACGAAGGCTGTCCGCCATGCTGGAAGCCACACAATAAGTTTACCCCTATGGATGCAGACAAACGCAGTGACGCACTGGCAGAATTTTCACATGCTACCCATCACTGCACAGCAGACACACTGTGACAAAATAGCTTTGTGTGGTGGAATTGACCCTTACAGCCTTCAGAAGACAATTATCGGACAAAATCGAGCTATGGCCAAGTGTACAGTTTGTAGGTATTGTGCATTACCTAGTACTAACTACAAACACCATTTCGCCGGAGCAGATGAAGTCCAACAGGTCCTTGGAGTCCTACAATTATTTCGTCAGTGAAATCTTGCTGAAATTAAAGTGGTCTTCTCATGGGTTGGGTAAGTTTTCCGTTTTTACTTTAACACTAACATGTAAATAGCGTTGTTGCTGTGTGGGTCTGATCTGTGTTTGGCTCAGCGTGAGTCCAGTCCAGTGAAGCTCAACCTTAAACTTTCAGTGTTCAAATCTGATTACAGCCATAGAAATGAGATTTATATATATGAGTACAGTAGTTGGGAACTGTAGATATTTTTGTAGAAGTTTCCCAACAAGTAAGAACCACCCCTTTAAGACCTTGGTTGATGAGTAAAGCTGACGGAGAGATTTTGACCACACACTGCAACTGCATGGCCGGGTAAATTCAGTATACATTTTAATTTTGATATACTGTATTAATCCCGCAAGAGAAATTTAGCTTCTGCATTTAAACCATCCAAAGTGAACACACACATAAACAATGAGCACACATGCACACACACATAAACAGTGAGCACACACACACTCAGAGCAGTGCGCTGCCCCACACTGCAGCACCCAGAAAGTAGTTGGGACAAGTATCATACCATCATCATCATCATCATCATCATCTTCCGCTTGATCCGGGGTCGGGTTGCTGGGGGCAGCAGCCTAAGCAGTGTGGTCCAGACGTTCCTCTCCCCAGCCACTTCCTCCAGCTCTTCCGGGGGGACACCGAGGTGTTCCCAGGCTAGCTGAGAGACATAGTCCGTCCAGCGTGTTTTGGGTCGACCCCGGGGTCTCTTCCCGGTTGGACATGCCCGAAACACCACACCACCACACCACACTCCCTCTTCACCACGACGGACCGGTACAAGCCCTGCTTTACAGCAGAGGCTGCACCGCTCCGCCTGTTGATCTCCCGTTCCATCCTTCCCCCACTCGTGAACAAGACCCTGAGATACTTGAACTCCTCCAATTGGGGTAGGACCTCATTCCAGACCCGGAGGGTGCATTCCAACAGAGATGAGATCCTATGGCCACCAAACTAGAACCCCTCAACACCTCAGCTGCGCCTAGAAATTCTGTCCATAAAAATTATGAACAGAACTGGTGACAAAGGACAGCTTTGGCGGACCCCAACCCCCAGCAGAAACAAATTCGACCTGATGTTACCAATGCGGATCAAACTCTGGCTCCGGTGGTACAGAGACCTAATGGCCCATAGCAACGTGTCCAGTACCCCATACTCCCGGAGCACACCCCACAAGATAGCCCGAGGGACATGGTCGAAAGCCTTTTCTAAATCCACAAAGCACACGTGGACAGATTGGGCAAACTCCCATGCCCCCTCCAGGATCCTGTAGAGTGTGTAGAGCTGGTTGAGAGTGCTGCGGCCAGGACAAAAACCACATTGTCCCTCGTGGATCCGCATTATGCCCCTGGTAGGGTCACCCAAGGCAAACAGGTCCTAGGTGAAGGTTCAGACTAAATGCAGTTCAGAAGACCCCCATGGATAGAAAAAAAAACAAGGAATCAGTTTCCCTTGCCCGGACGTGGATCTCAAGCTTGTTTATGTCCAGATCTGCTCTGGAAATGTGACTGAACCATTTGACTCGTCTTTTTCTGGTCAGTTCTTCTGCATGAACACCCTGGGTTTTAATAATTGCAGCAATAAAAACTTTTGTCTTTTTCCTTCTACGCACGATTATAACAACTTATTTCAGCACATTTACTTTGCATTTTATCTCTTCTCTCGCGTACACTCCCTCTGTGTGGCCACAGTGATGTGATGGCAATGAGTACTTTTGCCTTTTGTTCCCGGGTTGTGATGTGTATTGAAATCCATCTATAGTGAACAAATGTACAGAGTGTTCTACAGTAACCATCAGGTAGTAGGTACTTAACCCACGCTAGTACATACTGAATATTCATACTGATAGACTCGGGTGGGCGGGGCTTTAATTTCAAATAAGTGTGAAGAAGAAGAATGTTCTGGCGTGATAAAGAATATAATGAACTGTATCACTGAAAGGAACTGACTGTTTAATTGATTATTAAAAGGTAATTAACAGTGTCTGTGCACTTGGTCATTCTGTTTTCATCTGAGTAACAGAAATTATTTCAGCCATAGTTTTTTACTATCAAAAATCACTGAAGTGAAATTTAAAAGCTAACTGCATTTCTCTTCCTACTTTATAAGTTAAAAGATATAATTGTAAAGGAGATAAGAGCTAAGAGATCTTTATTGTCAACTGTTGCATGAACAATAAAAATCTGTTTAGCAGCAATTATTAAAGTGCACAACTAGGGTATATACACAAAGCTATGTATGTGCATATATATATATATATATAGACACACACACACACACACACACACACACACACACACACACACACACACACCTATATGTACACATACTCACACATACAAACATATATTCTATATACGCAAACACAAACTTTTATCCACATATTCACATACATAAACACATACACATGTATAAATACACAAAAGGTGCATGATATGTACAGGATAAGAGGTAGAGCTTTTAACCATAAGGTGCACGATGATATAATGTATTACACTAAAAGGAGTGATATTGCACTGTTCAGGAGAATGGTCTGAATAATGATTATTCAGTCAGTGTATGTGGTGGGTAAAAGCTGTTCTTGAGTCTGTTAGTTTTTTGTTGAGAGTGTTATGAGAGGGGAGAAAAGGGGGTGTGAGGGGTCTCTGATAATTCCTCTGGCTTTCCGCTGAAGTCTGCTAGTGTCACTGAGGGGGGTAGTGTTATTCCTATCACCTGCTCTGCCGCTTTCTCCACCCACTGCAGTGCCTTCCTGTCCTCTGCAGTACAGATACTGAACCACACTGTACAGCAATAGGTCAGGAGACTCTGGATGGTGGAGTGGTGGAGTGGTGTGTGTGAATCAGATTCCAGTGTGATCTGAACATGTGTAGGAGATGATGTTTGTGCAGCAGGTCACATCTTTCCACATTTACCATGTTTATCAAGTTTGTAAACATGTTTTTAAGTTTGAGCAAACCTTAATAAATCAGGATCCATGATGGGCAGTGAGTTTAAAGTTTAGATTATTTTTTAGCTTTTGGTTAAAAAAGCCTTAAATTTTAAAAGTAACGTCGGTCACAAATAAAATGATTCACAGCATTTTACTGTCTACATGTATATGTAGACAGTAAAATGATGATTCCAATCAAATGATCAATAATGAATCACAAAGCACTGATTAATTTTTTTGATTTTGATATACTGTATTAATCCCACAAGGGAAATTATTGCCTCTACATTTAACGGTAACAGTGAGCACACACTCGGAACAGTGGGCTGCCACACACAATGGGGGCACCCGGAGAGCAGTTGGGGGTTCGGTGCTTTGCTCAAGGGCACTTTGGCCATGAAGGTGGAGGAAGGGAAGGTGCAGCTCACTCCCCCACCGCCACACATTTTTCCTGCTGGTTTTGGGAATCGAACCAGCAACCTTTCGGTCTCAAAGCCGCTTCTCTAACCATTAGGCTACAGCTGCCCAAGAAACAGAAACAGGATTTGAACCCACGCCTCCAAAGAGACTGGAGCCTTAATCCAGGGCTTTAGACTGCTCGGCCAAGCTACCCACATTATCACAGTCCACACTGATGGTGTTCATTAATTTGTTAGTTTGTTTGTAAATAAACCTTTACAGTAAGCGTCATTCATCCGATCTGTAACTCAGTGTTGATCTCTACTCCTCAGGTTCGAGCATCATTGAGGAACAGAACATTCTGAGTAAGTGTCACAGCGCTCCCTACAGGCCACACACAGACAGCTCAGTAAACAGAGATCTGATTTGAGGTCAGAGGTTATCGTGAGACCTGTGCAGGTTTCTGAGGGACGTTTCCCACAGACGGGAATAAAACTGGGAATGAAGCCCGTGTGAAAGTTTTTTAGAGAGGGAAGGTTCCTTAGTTCTGATGAAGGGCTGTGTGGATCAGGATGGAGCCAGTGCTCCTCTTGACATCTGCAGGTTGCTCACACTTCACCGAGAGGTTTTAGTGGAACAGGTGAAAAATACACAGTGCATTTTAGACAATCTGAAGATGAATGGATTTATCTGCAATGAAGACATTGAGATCATCCAGCGAGCATCTACTAAAACAGAGCAGGTACTAAAATCTCTCTCTTCCTCTCTCCTTTTCTCCCTCCTGCACACACACACACACACACACACACACACACACACACACTCACAATGAATGTATATTTTTTAATATAAACAGGTGCGTAAAATCTTGGAGTTGGTGCAGAGTAAAGGTGAAGAGGCCTCTGCGTATTTTATTCATATTCTTCACCAGGCATATGACGCGTTTATCGACCTTCGACCTTGGTTTAACACAATTCACTACAAACCTGCCGAGTGTGTGAAGGACACACCTGTGATTAACACAGACCCCAGTAAGTGTTTTCATCAAAATTCTATAGAAATGATCTCACATTCAAAACTTTACTGCACTAACACTGGGTTCTGTGTTCAGTTAGCAGATACAGTGAAAAAATCAGACAGGAACTCGGCAGAGACACTCATTTCCTCACCTCATACTCTCAGAGGGAGGAAACGCTCCTGGAGGATCTTTATACAGACACACAGATGGAAATCCTGAATGAGCGAGGAGAGAGTCTGGGCTTCCTGAAGTGTCTGGATGAGATTCTTGGAGACAAAGGTGTGTTTAATCAGCAGGCTGAGACCATCTTAATCACAGGGGATGCCGGCGTGGGAAAATCGATTCTGCTCCAGAAACTCCAGAACCTGTGGTCCAAAAGAGAGCTGAACACCAAAGCGAAGTTCTTCTTCACATTCAGATGCAGGATGTTAAGCAGCTTTAAGGAGACTGATGAGATCTCAGTGAAGGATCTGATTTTCAAACATAATTGTTATCCAGATGGAGACCCGGATGGTGAGGTGTTCAACTACGTCCTGCGATTTCCAGAGACTGTACTATTCACGTTTGATGGATATGATGAAATCCAGATGGACTTTGATTTAGACAACATGCCAGAGGTGGTTTCTCCTGAGGAAAAGACACACCCACTTTTAGTTCTCATGAATCTGCTGAGAGGAAAATTGCTCAAAGGCTCTAGAAAAATTCTAACTGCTCGGACCGGCACAGAAATCCAGAGTAGTGTGATCCGGAAGAAGGTGTTTCTGAGAGGTTTCTCACCAGAACATCTCAAAGAGTATCTGTCTCGTCATTTTCCTGTGCAAGGGATGAGGGACATGGTGTCTGTGCAGCTAGATGCAAACCCTCACCTCTGTGGTCTCTGCTCTTTCCCACTGTTCAGCTGGATCATTTTCAAGAGCTTCAAGCATCTGCAGACTGTTTACGAAGATGTCGAGTTGCCGGACTCGTGCATCACTCTCACCAATGTCTTCCTCCTGCTGTCGGAGGTGTTCCTCAGCCGGAGCAGTAAGAGTGCTGGACTGCTGAGAAGAAGTACACGTTGCACTGCAGACACATTTAAATCAGGGCTGAAGATGTTCTCTACCTTTGCTAAGCTTGCCCTCCTGGGTCTGGAAAAGAGCAGTTTCATTTACACCCATGATGAGGTTTTATCCTGTGGTCTGAGCGATGACGATGTACAGGTCGGATTTCTGAGGCCGGTCAGTTATTATGACGCATGTGGCACTTCAGCAAAGTATGAGTTTCTCCATGTGACGCTGCAGGCGTTTCTGACTGCATTTTATCTTGTCTTGGATCTGCACATCATTCCTGAAGGGATTCTGAGGTTCTTCTCTAAGTGTGAGTACCAAAATACATCCCATTTGTCCTGCCTGTCCTGTTTGGGGACATCGTCTCAACCAAGAGATTCGGATCCCTTTCAAACAAATGAGCACTTTCAGTTCACAAACTTGTTCCTTTGCGGCCTGCTATCGAAATCCAACGCTGTTCTCCTGGAGCACCTTGTTCCTCCTGCAACCCTGAAGAAAAAGCGCACGGTTCTGAAGTCCTACTTTTCCTCCAGTGTAAAATCACACCTGAGTGGCTTACCTCGCTACCCAAGCACCGACATCAAGGGAAATAAAGTGCATGTGATGCCAAACTTCCTGTGGATGCTGCGCTGCATATTTGAGATGCACAGCGAGGATGTGGCTCGTCTCACAGCGAAAGGAATCTCAGCGGATTACATAAAACTTGCCTATTGTAACATCCATTCAGCCGACTGCAGCGCTCTCAACTTCGTCATTCATCACCACAGGAAGCGTTTAGCAGTCGATCTGGATAACAATAACATCAGCGATTATGGTGTGAAGCAGCTCATTCCTTCATTCAGCAAAATGACCGTAGTCAGGTAAGACAGTTCGCAGTGGATCTACACTTTGTGTTCCACATGCTCCTTTAGTTCCAGTTTTAAACGAGTTTGTATGACCCAAGGTTTCTCTCACTGTTCTGATCTTACTGGATGCATGAACTCTAGATTTTTACATAACTCTGTGTTCTCTAGGTGATATGATTTGGATTGTTGTCCATTTTGTGTAAATATTTCAGGTTTTGTGTGAATCAGCTGACTGACACCAGTGTGGACGTTTTGGCTACGGAACTCATCAAAAATAAAATTGTTAAAGTTTTGGGGTAATCTCATATGAACTACTGAATATTAATGTTTTTGTCTTTCTACAATAGATATTCATTCATCAGTAAATTTACATCTGTTATTGCTCTTGTAGACTTTATAAAAATGACATCACAGATGTTGGAGCCAAACTGGTTGCACAGATAATAACTGAGTGTCCTCACCTGAGAGTCGTCAAGTAGGAATGCATTATATTACCTTTTAAACACTCAGCAGTGTTTCCTACTGACCTCATCCTCATGTTTACACTTACACCTTCATATTCCTCTTCTTCCTCTTCTTTCTCCTCTTCCTCTTCTTCCTCTTCTTTCTCCTCTTCCTCTTCTTCCTCTTCTTTCTCCTCTTCCTCTTCTTCTTCTTCTTTCTCCTCTTCCTCTTCTTCCTCTTCTTTCTCCTCTTCCTCTTCCTCTTCTTCTTTCTCCTCTTCCTCTTCTTCCTCTTCTTTCTCCTCTTCCTCTTCTTCTTCTTCCTCTTCTTTCTCTTCTTTATCTTCTCCTGGAGTTTCCCAGGATTTGTTGTCTTTGATCACAGACACAATTACTTCGTATCACTGCTGTTTATAAAATGTAATTTGTAAGTTATTTGTGTAAATGGTTGTTGATGTGTGTAGGCTCGGCTGTAATCGTATCACAGCCGTGGGTGCGAAGTTTCTCGCTGAAGCTATTCAGAAAAGCAAATCGATCTTCGATGTCGGGTAAAACTGCAGCCTACAGACATACGAGTGTGAAGATTAAACCTGAATAAATGAATTAAAATGATTCAGTTCTGTTTTATTCGTGCAGCATGTGGGGGAACAACATCGGAGACGATGGTGCTCACGCTTTCGCTGAGGCAATAAAGAACCACAGCAGTTTGACGAATCTCAGGTGACTTTGATAATAAAAGTAGATCAATTTAACACTTGGGAGCAGCATTAGGGGAATCGAAAACATACAGGAAATGATGCTAGTAAACAAGAATTCACTTTCCTCTGATGGTTATGAATAAATATATATTAACTATTATTTAAATTTTAAATGAAAATAACTTTCTTTTTCTTTCTGTAATTTTGTTAACGTTAGTCTCTCGGCAAACAGGATCACGTCTGAGGGAGGAACAAGTTTAGCGAGAGCGCTAATGCTAAATACCAGCATTCACATCTTCTGGTGCTCATCACATTCTTCACATCTCACTCATCTAAAGGCAGATGTTCACTTTAGTACATATTAAATACACCTTAAAGTGCAGGTGTAGTGTCACATGCACATCTGCAGTGTATTAATGTGTATTTACACAGAATACACGTGTGATACATATGTTTATTGCATGTAATTTACACTTTCGTGTTTTAAAGGTTGATTCAAAACACGATTTCGGATGATGCCGCGGTGGAGCTAGCCAAAATGTTTCAGAAGAACTCAACACTCACACACCTCATGTAAGGTCACATCTGTATCCCGTCCATTTTCCCGTTGGTTAAGTTCTTTTTTTAATCTTAAAGTTTTGATGAACTTCCAGGTAACATTTCTAGACTTCAGGACCTCCAACACACTGATTCATTGTTCTCTTTTTGGTCTTTGTTGCTGAGGAACAAGAAACAGGTCCTTCAGGATATAATCTTGGCATAAACTTTTTCTTATATAGAACTTTAATTTACTTGGAATTAAAGCTCCACCTCAGACATTTACTGACACATGACAATGGAGTACAGAATAATAATAATCTCATATAATATCAGTTTTTATTCATTACTGAGTCTCGAGCGTTACTCCACTGATAAATAAAAATTATAAATTATAAAATCTATGATCAATCTTCTCCGCGTGTGTGTGTGTGTGTGTGTGTGTGTGTGTGTGTGTGTGTGTGTGTGTGTGTGTGCGCGCTCAGGTTAATCGACAATCAGTTTTCAGTTCGTGGAGTTGAACAGCTGAGTGAAGGTCTGAAAGACAACACAACAATTAAAGAAATCAAGTAAGACACACACATACCCACAATACACACACACACACACACACACACATACCCACAATACACACACACACACACACACACACACACACACACACACACACACACAAACAGGTTTTTTTTTTATAGCTACACAAACGTTTCTAT
>JBCNYH010000004.1:115625-129118 GCA_039654325.1 Tandanus tandanus
CACACACACACACACACACACACACACACACACACACACACACAGAGAGAGAGAGAGAGAGAGAGAGAGAGCGAGCTCATCTGTTTACGTAATCTTATATAGGACTAAAAGGGGGAGACACTGAGAGAGACACAATAATAGATATATCAAGTGAGCGAGACAGAAACACACACACACACACACACACACACACACACACTCACTCACTCACACACACACACACACACACACACACACACACACACACACCTTCCTGTGGAAGGTAATGAAGGTGCTCAGATTTTTCGGTTTCTTTTTTTTACTTTTCGGATGGAATTCATCTCCAAACACAACACACTGTCAATCCCATCATGCCTTACTGCAGTCACATGACTTCTCAGTCACTTCTTCACCTGCCTTAAACTCCTAAACCCTAAATATCCTTAAATCCACTACCAACTTCAAAACTATATATGCAAAAATGTAATAATGCTTTTTAAAATGATTTATTTTCTGTATTCTCATCTCTGAACTCTGAACTTCCTTAAACCTGCCCTCTGACCCCAAACTAATCCTAACATTAAACCCTAAAACAGCCCTTACCCCTACCCAACCACCGAACCTCCTGACCCCAAACCCGTCTCTACTCTGTTTCTCTAGACACAATGGACACGCAGAAGAGCCAATGGGAGCATGGCAGGACTCCTCCCTGGCTCACCCGGCGAGCCAACGGCAGAAACTCCGCCTCCTCAGGGGCAGAGTCAGACTCAGAGGGCAGCAGCACTGAAACCGAGAGGGTTTGTACCGACCTGCATCCTGTCACCTGTTCACGAACGAGGGGCAGAACAGTTCTTCATCATCCTCATCCTCAGTCTCTGAGCAGACGAACGTCCGTCGACTCCAAGGCTCTGACCGCACAGCGGCGAATCACAGAGCTTGATCAGCAGAAGGAGGAGCTAAAGATAGAGGTGAGGAGGCGGGGCAGTGTAAAGGGACAACAATGAACATTTAATTTCAGTTAAAGTTAATATCGAGTGTTTCTCTGAACCTGTTCTGTGTGCATGTGTGTGTTTGTGTGTGTGATTGTGTTTGTGTGTTTGGGGTTTGGTGTTTGTTTGTGTGTGCATGTGATTGTGTATGTGTGTGGTGTGTGTTTGTGTTTATATGTATGTGTGCATGTGATTGTGTGTGTGTGTGTGTTTGGTGTGTGTATGTGTGTTTGTGTTTGTGTGTGTATCTGTGTTTGTGTGTATGTGTGTGTGTTTATGTGTGTGTGTTTGTGTGTGTGTGTGTGGATGCATGTGTTTGTGTTTGTGTGTGTATCTGTGTTTGTGTGTATGTGTGTGTGTTTATGTGTGTGTGTTTATGTGTGTGTGTTTGTGTTTGTGTGTGTGTATTTGTGTTTATATGTGTGTGTGTGTGTGTGTGTGGATGCATGTGTTTGTGTTTATGTGTGTGTATCTGTGTTTGTGTGTATGTGTGTGTGTGTGTGTGCGTGTGTGTGTGGACGCATGTGTTTGTGTTTATGTGTGTGTATCTGTGTTTGTGTGTGTGGACGCATGTGTGTGTGTTTGTGTGTGTATCTGTGTTTGTGTGTATGTGTGCATGTGATTGTGTGTTTGTGTTTATGTGTATGTGTGCATGTGATTGTGTTTATATGTGTGTGTGTGTGTGTGTGTGTGTGTGTGTGTGTGTGCATGTAGCTGCAGTTGGAAGTAGCGCTGTTACAGGGTGAACTGCAGACAGAGAAAGAGCGATTGCGCCAACACACAGCACAGCTACAGACACTGCAGGAGACCAAACAGAAACCAACACTCAGCAGCACGCAGCAGGTGAAATCACACACACACACACACACACACACACACACACACACATACACACACACACACACACACCGGAACATTCTAGAACAGATGAGATTGAGTGGGCTCTATACATTTCACAGTTTCCCCACTACACAGTGGAGAAGTGAAGAAGCAGCTCTTAAAGCTCCACCCACAAACAGGTGTATATGTGAGAAGGTGTGTTTTTCTGAGAGAACTGAATAGTCCTTGTGAATTTGGACTCGTACCTCCTTCAGTCTACACCACTTTATACCCGATTGTTCATCGCAGACTTCTGTGTGTGTGTGTGTGTGTGTTACAGGAGCGAGTAAAGTTGGAGAAGGAAAGGGTGAGAGTGGAGGAGATGAAGAAGAAATGGACAGAGAGAGAAAAACTTCTCACTCAGACAGACCGACGGAGAGACACAGACACACTTCTGCAGATACAGCAGGTCTAAAACTCTCTCTCTCTCTCTCTCTCTCTCTCTCTCTCTAAAACCTCTCACTCAGTTTTTTTTCAGTTTAATAATCTTTATTATCAGGACCGTATACATGTACAGTTTTGCCAAAGCGTTTCAAGAAACATATATGAAGATATTTTAAACAATAAGTGAACTAATTGGTTCGAACATTAGGGGGAGAGAAAAAATAAAAAGAGGGAAAAAAATAAAAAAGGAATTAAGCATTAATAACAACAGTATCGATCTTCTCTCTCCCTTTCTCTTTCCCTCTCTCTCCCTCTCTCTCTCTCTCCTTCCCTCTCTCTCTCAGTCTGTTGTTTGTGTTTCTGTGTAAATGTATTAAAGTGCCATCACTCATCTCACCTTCACACCACTTTCTTTTAATAAGTTTGTGTGTGTGTGTGTTTGTGTGTTTAGGAGAAAGAAGCACTGGACAGTGCAGTCAGAGTTTTTGAGGACTGGGAGTTTCGGGTCCTCGAGATGGAAAGCAGTGTCGAGGAGGAGAAGATGGAGGGCGAGACAGAGAGAGAGATCAGCAGAGAACAACATGCCATCAATACAGCAGAGGTGGGGTGGGGTGGAGAGAGAGAATGATGGAGCCTGAGAAAGAAAGGGAGATAAAGAGGAAAAGAAAGAGAGCGATGGAGAGAGATAGAGAGAGAAAAGAACAGTAAAGAGATAGAGAGAATGATGGGTGGAGAGTGATAGTGAGAGGTGGTTGTTGTTTCAGCTGTTTGATATTGTGTGTTTGACAGTTTCGTGTCTCACCTCAAGTTGTGTGTGTGTGTGTGTGTAGGAGTGTGTCAGACAGCTGGAACAGCAGCTGAAGGAAATGGAGAGAGAAAAGGAAAGAGAGATGAGTTCATTGAGAGAGGAGAAGAGGGAACTCCTGCATCAAACACACCAGGTACACACACACACACACGCAGACATACATACACACACACAAACACAAAAACATACACACAAACATATACACACACACAAACATACATATACACACAAACATTCACACACATACACACACAAATATACACACAAATACACACACACAAATATACACACAAACATTCACACACATATACACACAAATACACACACAAAAACATACACACACACAAATATACACACAAACATTCACACACATACACACAAATACACACACAAATACACACACAAAAACATACACACACACAAATATACACACAAACACACACACACAAAAACATACACACATACAAATATACACACACACACACACTCACTCACACAAACGCACACAAAAACATACACACTGACATGCTCACACACACAAACATATACACACACGTGGGCACACACACACCCCCTGACACACAAACATATACACACTCACAGACACACACACATATATACTCACACACACACACACACACACACACACACACACACAAATATACACACTCACTGACACACAGTGTAATATATTGGAGTAGGTGAAAGAATGGATAATGTGTGTTTATAAAGGAGAGGAAGGAGTTAATGTTCACTGTGAACTGCTCATGAGTGTGTGAGTCAGAGAGAGAGAGAGAGAGAGAGAGAGAGAGAGAGAGAGAGAGAGAGAGAGAGAAGGAGCATGTGAGAGACAAGGACAGAGAAAGAGTGAGGACGAAAGAGTGTATATGTGGTGTGATAGAGTGATCCAGAGATAGAGGGAGTGAGCAGGAAATAGAAACACTGTGTTTATCTCATTAGTGTGTCTGCGGCGCTGCTCTGTCCTGCGGTATGTCCACATTCATCTCTCTCTCTCTCTCTCTATATCTGTATATCATACCTTCTTCCCCCCACTCTCTCACTCTTACACACAAATCCTCTCCCCTCTCTCTCTCTCACCACTCACTCTCTCTCTCACTGTCGTATAAACTCAGATTGTGTTTTTCTGATTTTATTTTTATAGAATTAAATGTATGTTTACATAGTGTAGAGTTGTATAAAGTTATATTTTTTGAGCTGATTATAATTCAATTCAGTTTTATTTGTGTAGCGCTTTTTACAATTGACATTGTCTCAAAGTAGCTTTACATAGTAAACACAAATTTTAAAAAGAATTTAAACATTTCTTCTACAAACCCTACTCATCTCTAATTTTATGTTAGTTGTAGAATTGTTAGTGACTGATGGCTGTAATCAAAGTTGTGTAGAGATTTGTGTAGAATTTTAAATGAGGTTGAACACTGATACTTCCCTTTGCTCAGATTTTCAAAGAAAGCAAACCTGTTACTGATTGGTCCAACATCACTGGCTCCGCCCCCAGCATGGCATCATTGTCACCACTGACCAACCATAAAGCAGCGCAGGTACAAAGATTTATTTACAACCAAACATTATAAAATACTGAAAACATCCCATAATGCACATGGCATCTCACAGGCTAACAAACCACATGAGGTTTAGGACGTGACTGTAACATGTGAAACGACTTTGTGTTTTTTTAGGAGGTTTCGAGTTCAGCGCGAAGGCGGAGCTCACATCGCAAAGTGACGGAGCGGCCAATGTCAGTGCAGGGTGAGACGAGGACGGAATTATCGAATTATATTACAGTGTGGAACGACAGGTGCACTCAGAGTGTGAGGTCGCTCCGCCAAACAGCATGGACGATGTAGTAAACAGGCCCTGTATGGAGCTGGGTTTAATTACACGTGTGTTCATCTTATTATATGTTCTGTAGGACGTTATGTGGGCGTGATCAAATTACCGAAAATAATCTCTCTTATTTAAGAATTTATGAGATGCTGGGTTTGGTTTTTCAAGGCCACTCAAGGCCAGAGGTACTTCCCTCATTTGAAAATCCATATATGGTTTCCTATTAGTGTCCCATAGTAACAGGTTCTCTCTATCTCCCAAACTTTGTGACCTTGCTCTGACCTTGACATTCCCAAATTTTTATCATCTCTGGGACTCAGGTGGGGTGGTGTCCCTACCAAACTTGGTGAAAATCCTTGTCTGGGTGTGGTCAGGATTTTGTTCACGGACAAACAAACAAACAAAAACAAACGCTGTTAGAAAACATTCACCTAAACTCCTAGATAATTCCACCAGAGTGGATTTTCATCAGAACGTCAGATTTTATCACATCGCTCTGGTTCTTTATTTATAATTATATGTTTATATGCTTAATTAGTGTTTATTGCTTATTCAGCAGAGATACATTTAACATGTTAGTTACCTAATCACTTGTGTTTGTGTGTGTGTGAGAGAGAGAGAGAGAGAGAGAGAGAGAGAGAGAGCGAGATTGAGAGAGGGGTGTGGAATGTGGGTGTGTCTCAATTCAATTCTGAATCACTCGATAGGAGCAAAACAGTGTTTGTGAACAAGGTTGTCTAGGTTTTCTACTAAGGTGTGCCTGCGTGTTTGTGTGCGTGCGTGTTTGTGTGCGTGCGTGTTTGTGTGCGTGCGTGTTTGTGCGTGTTTGTGCGTGTGTGTGTTTGTGCGTGCGTGGGTGTGTGTGTGTGTGTGTGTGTGTTTGTGCGTGTGTGTGTGCTTCAGGACTAATGAGGAATCCTGACACTCCTCCCCTTCCACACTCAAGACACAGAATCAGTAACGGAAATGCTAATGCTAACGGCTTCCACACACCAACCAACAGCACCTGCAGCTCCCGTGCAGCCAGGTGAGTCACACACGTAACACACCTGAGTGTTGATATGTGTGTCATGCTGTCGTGTGTGTGTGTGTGTGTGTGTGTGTGTGTGTGTTTTACAGCCCAAGCCTGCGTCTGATTGACCTTGTGGAGATTGAGAGGAAACTACGAGAAGCTAAAGCAGAGAGAGAACGGCTACTGAAGGACAGGGTACGCACGCACGCACACACACCTGATAATCATAAATGCTAGGTATGGGTGTTTAATAATTAGGATTAGTGTTATAGGGATAAGGGGTTATGGATTAGGGTTCAGGGGTTAGGATTTAGGGATTAGGGAAAATAATCTGTCTGTCCATTGTTGTAGGCGGAGAGGAGACGTCTCACTGTAGAGAGCAACGCGCTGGACGACTCTAACACACACCGGAACACACCTACAGATACACACCAACACACCAACACTCCCTTAGAGGAGGAGCCTAAAAAGAGCAACGCCCAGAATTTACCTGAGGTAAGGGGGGGGGGGTTTGTTTCTAGGGGTTGTAAGAGAAACATGTTTAGTAAACGAGAACCCTTCAAGAAAAGGAATATATTTGCTTTTCCTGTTTTATTTTCTACCTGCACCCTTTCTTTTTTTCTCTCCTTTATCATTTCATTCATCTTTCTGTTACTCAAACATTTGATTTATTTCCTTTTTCTTCTCTTCAGTCCTTTTTTCCCCTTGTGTCCTTTTTTTCTTTTCCTGTCCTCTTGTTTGCTCCCTTTCTTCCTCACAATAATGTACACTGTGGTATGTGATGATGGGCATCAGCAGCACGGCGTCCCTCTCTTCCTAACGGTGAACTTTGACCTGCGGGCTCATGTGGAAAGTCTGGGTCATGGTGTTGCGGGGTGTCTGGGCGTTCAGTTGGCGTCACGTCGATGTTGCGGCTTCCTGACGAAGCGCGGCGGTCGGGTGAAGACGTGGAAGAGGAGATGGTTCCTCTTTGACATGGACCATCGCAGACTGGCGTATTACACCGGTGAGTAACATCACCACACTGACCACACCCCCAAATTCCCAAAGTCTGTTACACCGACGTCCACTTCCCCTTACAACTCCTCTACGAAGTGTGCATCAGTCAGTGCAGCCTACTGAGGGTCCTCTTCAGCGTGAATCTCCAAATCAAATGCGAACCAGCTGCGTAACTCCACCCACATACGCAGAACTGTTTCAGTGGAAATATTAAACATGGTCTCTGAATTCGAGCCTGAGACACTGGCGCTGACGTTCACTTTAGTTTTACAAGTGTTAGAGAATTGGAACACGGGTGCTGTTTGATGAACTTCTTTCTGTGTCTCAGATCAAGATGAGAAGAAGCTAAAGGGTGTGATCTACTTCCAGGCTATAGAGGAAGTGTATTATGATCATCTTCGTACGGCAAATACGGTGACTTCACCACCTTCCCTTATTTATCCTGCTAACTCCGCCCTCATTCCCCTTACTGTCCTGCTCTCTCGTCTTCATAAAACTCAGAAAGCAGCCTCAATATTCATGATTTATTTCCTCACTCGGTCCTCCTGCTTTCTTTATTAAACGATTCATCTCCCCGATTCCATTTTCCTTCTTCTTGCACGGATCTTTCATTACTCACCTTTTTTATCACGTCTCCTTTTTTCTTGGCTCCTTTCATCTCATTTGGTCTCCTCTTGTCTCTTCAGTCTCCTCGGCCGAGCCTGACATTCTGCGTGAAGACGTACGAGCGTCTGTTTTTCCTCGTCGCTCCGAGTGCTGAGAGCATGCGCATCTGGATGGACGTGATTGTAACGGCAACGGATGAACACTGCCGCTACTGAACATCTCACACACACACACACACACACACACACACACACACAGGGAAGGTGGTGAGCAGTCCTCCCTAATTAGGACACAAACACGGTGAGTCCACCTTGGATTCACACTCGCGCTTTTATTCAGTGTGTGTGGAGAGAGACACTTCTATAATTGTCCCTTATTCAGTGACGGGACAATTGATTTGTGGGAATTCTCACACGTTTACTCCCATTTTTACCCTCAGATCAAACTGACTTATTAATTTGACTGTAAACAGTTGATGTGCTTCATGTGCATTTGTAGCACATATATGTTGTAAATGTTCAGAAATGAAAATTGTGGGTTTTTTGCACTTTGTTTAAGGTATTTTTAACTTTCTGATGGGTGTTGAGTTAGAAATCTGATCGTTCGCCCTCCAGGAAGTGAAGCGTGTTAATGTCAGTCAGGTTTATTGGAATGTAAACACATGTTTATGTGCGTGCTGTTGTGTGTTATCCCTCTGTGTGAGAAAGAATTACTTCCTTGTATTTTCTCTTCTGGCTGTGTCCTCATCCACCTCCCACTGAGCCCAAATCGGGACCCTCTAGGAGAACAACTTACCCAGAATGCCTTGCGCCAGTGTGTGGTTGCCTTTCGATAACTATGAGGGTGGAATGAGAAAAATAGTGAGGGCTGCTGCCATCTAGTGGTCACCATCAGGAACTGACCAGAACTACACACTATATTTAACTGTCCTTTATTTATTTCTTGATTAAACTTTATTATCGATATCAAGTAAAATGTAAAAAATTATGTAAAATGTTTTTTTTTAAAAAATAAGGAAATTTAATTTTACAGTGAGTGTTTCCTATATCTTCATTTATTCTGTTCCTTTAATATTCCTTTACAGTGAAACGAAAGGAAAGCCTGCCGAACCATCCTGTTACACATGAACATGCCAAAATCTGTTAGATAGTTTGCATTAGCCAGTTTGAAAAGGCTGCTGGACATGAATACATCAGTTCATATACAGTAAATTAATGGCAATAATAACAGAATACAGATAATAAACTAAGAAATCACATATAAACTAGTGAGCTTCTGAATAAAATAAAACTAGATGAATCTACACATAATACAGGCTTCCGTTCACATACATCAGACGGCTCATGTAAGCGACGCATGGGCGTTTTGATGTGCAAAGATGTACACGATGTATGCACCTTTTATTAAGTTTGGGTGTAATTTCCCTTTAATCATTCACACATTATTCCCTTAAATAATTATAATGATGCCAAATAATCCAAAGTGATACAGACTTAATTCATACGTCCTTGGTAAGAACTTCTCCTGGGCAGGAGTGATGAGGAGACCATCCCAGGAGTACTGAGCGCACGGCAGGAGTATTCTCCACCTGAAACACAGGTGAACTGTCTTCAAATTGCACCACACACTCATTCACTCCAAGGGGGGATTTATTCATTCATTCATGCTTTGTCTGAGCTACTTAATCCTATCAGGGTCACATGGAGGGTGGAGCCTATCTCAGCTGACACTGGAGGATACACCCTGAAAAGCTCGCCAGACCAGTGCAGGACCAACACACACACAACCATTCACACTCACACCTAGCAGCAATTTGGAACAGCCAATTAGCCTAATTTGCATGTCTCTGGACTGTGGGAGGAAACCAATACAAGCACGGGGAGAACAAATAAACTCGCAGAAATGCCCTCGCCAAGCCCGGGACACAAACCCAGGCCCTTAATGCTGTGAGGCAGATGTGCTAAAAACTACACCACCGTGCTGTTGATGATGACGATAGCCAATTCACCTAAACCAAAAATCATGTTTTTGGAAGGTGGAGGAAATCAAAGGACCCAGAGGAACTCACATGGGGATGGGAAGAACATGGAAACTGGAGCCATTCCCAGCTGACTTCAGGTGAGAGGCAGCGTTAAACCCTGATCAGCTCAGCAGTTTATTACAGGGTTAACACCGACACAAACAAACACTCACGCCTATGATTCAAACCTAGAACCTTCTTGCTGTGAGGTGACAGTGATGAACACTACACTGCGCCACGCCCAAATTTACACGCCCTTAAAACAAAAAGGAAGAAGGCAGCTACATCTACAAAACACTTCTGTATTATTACACATAATACATTACCTCAAATTTAAAAAATCCTCAATATCATTATCTTCATCATCAGTTTAAAAGTGTGAGCCCCCTTTAAATGTGCAGTATGTCCAGTCTTTCCCATTATCACAGGTTTTAGCTTTAATAAAGTCTAACTGTAATAAAGAGTTGATACACCTACAAAATAAGTTGTGTGATGCGGTAACCTGGAAAAGTCTCCAGGAAGTGTGATTAGAGAACAGTGCAGAAGTTTGCCCACCCTTGTCTCATAGAAGGTCAGAGAATAGTGCAATGAAATTAAACCAGAATTATGATTTTGTATTGAATACGAATTGATTCTACATATGAATTGGAACATTACGTCATCCGTTTGGTGTGCGATTCCCCACCGTCTGGAAAGCGACTGTAAATATTTAATACAGGAGATAAGAAGTGGTTGGATCATTCATTCACTCATTTATTCATTCATTCATTTATTCATTCATTTATTCATTCACTCATTTATTCATTCATTCATTTATTCATTCATTTATTCATTCACTCATTTATTCATTCATTTATTCATTCACTCATTTATTCATTCATTCATTCATTTATTCATTCATTCATTTATTCATTCATTCATTTATTCATTCATTTATTCATTCATTCATTGATTCATTCATTCATTCATTTATTTATTCCCGGAAGAAGCGGAAGAAGATGAATTCATTCATACATTCATTCATTTATTTATTCATTCATTTATTCATTCATTTATTCATTCATTCATTCATTTATTCATTCATTCATTTATTCATTCATTCATTCATTTATGCATATATTCATTCATTTATTCATTAATTTATTCATTCATTTATTCATTCATTTATTTATTCATTCATTCATTTATTAATTAATTCATTTATTCATTTATTCATTCATTCATTCATTTATTCATTCATTCATTCATTCATTTATTCATTCCCGGAAGAAGATGAATTCATTCATTCATTTATTAATTAATTCATTTATTCATTCATTTATTTATTCATTAATTCATTTATTCATTCATTTATTCATTCGTTCATTTATTCATTTATTCATTCATTCATTCATTTATTCATTCATTTAATTATTCGTTCATTTATTCATTCATTCATTTATTCATTCATTTATTCATTCATTTGTTTATTTTTTCATTCATTCATTTATCCATTCATTTATTTATTCATTCATTCATTCATTTATTCATATATTCATTCATTCATTCATTTATTCATTTATTTATTCATTTATTCATTCATTCATTTATTCATTCATTCATTTATTTATTCATTCATTCATTTTTTCATTTATTCATTTATTTATTCATTTATTTATTAATTAATTCATTTATTCATTCATTTATTCATTCATTCATTTATTCATTCATTCATTTGCTGAACCGCTTTATCCTACTACGGTTGCATGGAGGCTGTGCTTAACTCAGCCAACACTGGGCGAAGGTAGGGTACACCCTGAACAGCTCACCATTCATAGTTACTATAATTCACTGAATAGTACCTGAGACAGAAAGTTAAGGGGGCTGTTCTATTCAGTAACATTCACTGAGCCTTAGAGGAATAATTGTTTTAGTATGTATTACATTTGAAAATAAAAAGAAAACATGTATTTTGTTTTAGTTTATTTTTACATATTTTAACCATGACAGAGGCAGGTCAGGTGAGCTCTGTGTGTCTGTAATTCCATCTTTTTAAACCAAAGTTTTGAAGGATTCTGCATAGTACACAAGAAATTTTGTGTGTGAGCGGGAGCGTGTGTGTGTGTGTGTGTGTGTGTGTGTGTGTGTGTGTGTGTGTGTGTGTGTGTGTGTGTGTGTGTGTGTGTGTGGTGAACTGAAATGACTGGTTCTTTTACCAAAACTTTCAATTAAAATGAAAGGGATGTGGGCAAAAAATGGTCACAGCTCACAGCAAAATGGTCCTGGGTTCAAGTCCCAGGCTCAGGCATATCTGTGTGCAGTTTGCATGTTCTCTCCGTGCTTGTGTGGGTTTCCTCTGAGTATTCCGGTTTCCTCCAACAGTCCAAAGACATACACGTTTTTCTAACTGGCTGTTCCAGATTGCACCTAGGTGTGAGTGTGAATAGTTGTGTGTGTGTTCGCCCAGCATTGATCTTGCGTGCTGTCTAGAGAGTACCCCGCCTTTGCCCAGTGTCAGCTCAGATAGGCACCAGCCTCTTCATAAGTCTAGTAGGATTAAGCAGCTTAGCAAGTGAGTGAGTGAAAGGTATGGGCAATTTTATTAACTAGTTATGCTTGAGTAATAACATGACTTACATTGCACATATTGTTGTCCTATTTTAGATATTATATGGCCTTACATGGCAATACAAAAGTATTTGTACACACTTATGTACTGTCATCATGTTATTTTTAATATTAATATTAGGAACACTCACCCAGGGTTGGCTGAGATGGGCGCCAGCCTCCCGGCGACCCTTATTAGGATTAAGCAGTTCAGAAAATGAACGATGAACTCCCAACCCTAAACAACCACATCTTAAGGTTGCACAGCTTATACCTGCATATTGCTACACAGTAGTTTGTATTTTTGTGATGTAATAATGCAAGCCTGTCAGATATTCTGTCAATATTCACTTAAAAAGAACAATCCAACCACTGCACTGTCATCGCACTTTCCATTCTGCCCACTCAGATAAATTTTAATGAAAACATTTTATACACTTTGTTTGCTTTAAAAGGATCGCTCAGACACAATTCATATGTGGCTCACCCAAGACGTCATTACACTATTCAGAGCAGACCACCCACCCAGCATGTACTGTTATCTGTGCAAGGCGAGGAAACTCTCTGTTTGATGAGGACTCATGGGAAGTAAATTTTTTTCAATTATGCTGGTCTAATCAGAAGAATCAAAAACAATTCGGCCTTTGTGGTTTGAGCACATTGTGCTGTGTGTGGCACAGTAAATATCGTGATAGCAATGTCTCTTGAGAATTATATCCATCTTACAATTTCCTGTACTTTTCACAGAAGAATAGCATAGTTGCTGCAGTCTCTCTACATTAACACCCCACACATATTACATCACAGAAGAGGTGGTTTGTTAAAAAGCTCCTGAAGACTTTTTTTCTCTCTTAAGTTAATTTTAACACACCTGACCTACTTCATAAAATCCTTATTAATAAGTTGTGTATGACCTTGTTGCTCATATGGGTTGTGGAGGTTCTGATTCTTTCAAAGGCGCCATTTATTTGTTTCTGTCTAATTTATCTTAGTTTTATTTACTTCAATTGGGTGTCTGGGCTCATTTCAGAGTATTACTTGTTTGCTGATTTTGGCATGAAAATGGTAACAACATATTATCTGATGGCTTTCTGACAATGGTTCATGATAGAGGAAAGATCTGTAAATAGCCAAATAAATGTAAATTTTTAATAATCTTTATAACACAATCACTTTGAAGATGGAACACATTTTTAAAATGCATTCTTTGACTACTGTTCCTAAAGTTCTCTAGATTTACACTGAGCCTAAGTGTATATAACCACTTTAACCAATAGGGGGAACTGAAGAACACAGAATATTGTGTGTGTGAGTATGTGTGTGTGTGTGTGTGTGTGTGTGTGTGTGTGTGTGTGTGTGTGTGTGTGTGTGTGTGTGTGTGTG
>JBCNYH010000004.1:328901-343901 GCA_039654325.1 Tandanus tandanus
CTGGACAGCTCGCCAGGCCATCGCAGGGCAGAAACACGCTGACGGCTCTGCAGCCTCCTCTTTACGAAAATCAGCAACGGATCTTTTACATCCTCTCACCACAGACAGAGACATGGCCGGCATTTGATAACCCAGTTAGCTGCACTGGGGGATGTACAGTATTATCAATATGATAAACAGTAGAATGTAAATGTATAACAGTGGATATTGTTATATGGAGTTGTACAGTTTAATTTTAGGTAGGAATAATTTCCTGTGTGGTTCAGTGGTACATTTAGGTGGTATTAGTCTCTTACTGAACGTGCTCCTGTGATTGATCAGCAGGTTGTGATGCGGGTGGGAGGTATTGTTCAATTTTGTTTATTTTGGACAACATTCGCCTCTCTGACACTACCGTCAGAGAGTCCAGCTCCATCCCCACAATGTTACTGGCCTTGCGGATCAGTTTGTTGTTTGCATCTACAACCCTCAGCCTGCTGCCCCAGCATGCAACAGCATACAGGATGGCAGTGTTCAGCAGACGTTAAACAACCTTAGCCGCCTCAAAAAACAGAGACGGCTCTGGCCCTTTTTTGTAAAGTGCGGTAGTGTTCTTAACCCAGTCCAGTTTATTGTCAGTATGAACTCCAAGGTATTTGTGATCCTCCACCATTTCCACATTGACGCCCTGGATGGAAACAGGGGCCGCTGGTGTTTTGGATCTCCTGAAATCCACAATCAGTTCCTTGGTCTTTGTCACATTAAGCTGCAGATGATTCTGGTCACACCATGTGACGAAGGAGTCCACAGCAGCCCGATATTCCGTCTCATCACCTCCACTGATACATCCAACTACAGCAGAGTCATCAGAAAACTTCTGAAGATGGCAGGTCTCTGTGCAGGAGCTGAAGTACGTTGTGTAGAGGGTGAAGAGGAAAGGGGAGAGGATGGTCGCTTGTGGTGCTCCGCTGTTGCTGACCACGGTGTCCGACACGCAGTGCTGCAGGCGCACATTCTGTGGTCTTCTGGTCAGGTAGTCCACAATCCAGAACACCAGAGAAGCATCCACCTGCATCACTGTCAGCTTCTCACCCAGGAGGGTCGGCATTGAATGCACTGGAAAAGTCAAAAAACCATGACCCTCACAGTGCTCGCCAGCTTGTCCAGGTGAGTGTAGACACGGTTAAGCAGGTAGATGATGGCGTCCTCAACTCCGAGACGAGGGTGGTAAGCGAACTGAAGGGGGTCCATATGTGGTCTAATCACGGGTCAGAGCTGATCCAGTATGGGTCTTTCGAGGGTCTTCATGGCATGCGCAGTCAGTGACACGGGTCTGTAATCCTGGGGGGCTTCGGTACAGGAACGAAGCATTTCATCTTCCACCGCACTGGGACCCTCTGTAGACTCAGGCTTATCGTGAAGATGTAATGTAAGACTCCACAGAGCTGGGGGCACAGGCTTTAAGGACACGGGGGCTCACCCCATCCGGCCCTGCTGCCTTGCCTGAGTGTAGTTTTCTCAGCTGTTTCTCAACCTGATTATAGGTGAAGTTTACAGGTGGGGGAGGATTGCCAGGTCCATCACAGGAGACAGAGGTTCAGTAAGGAGAGGAACAGCGAGAGGGTGGTGTGGCAGGGGGATTCAGGCTTGCTACTGACGGGTTAGACGGGGGCTGAGCAGTAGCCGCAGTGTCGAATCTGTTAAAAAACATTCAGCTCGTTGGTTATAATACTATATATAACTCTACTATCAATAAATCACCTTAACTTACCTGTTGTGCTCTGGATCCTCATTTGCCCAGTGTCCTGAACTTGACATTAAGAACTGGCCAGCATGGATCCCAGTGGCACACAGGAATGGCAAACTAATGTGAAGAGAGAAATTGCTCGACAGGAGGCTAGTTTAAGTGAACTAATTCAAGGAATGCGTTATTTACAACAACGTTTTACAGATCTCTCTTTGCCAAGTGTGCCTTTTAGGTCTCCAGCCCCTACACCTGCCCAGGGATCCTCACCAAGAGAAGGAGCCCCCCCCTCATCGAACCTCAGCCATCACCCCCCAAAAAGTATTCAGGTGAGCCAGTGTTAATTGTAGTTTAAACTACAACCATTCCCTTTTCCATCTGAAAGGTCTAGAGTAGCATATGTGGGTTCACTATTAACTGGAAAAGTCAAGCTCTAGGGGACAGCTGAGTGGGAGAGAAATTCATGCATATGTGATTCATTTCAAGACTTTGCTGCTGCCTTACAAAAGGGTGCCGTTCTTTCAGAAAGGGAAGCAGCAAGAAACCTTTTTCAGTTGTCACAAGGGAACAGACCAGTATCTGAATACGTGATTGATTTTCACACCATTTATGCTGATAGCAGCTGGGATTCTTCTGCCTTGTTTGATGCTTTTTACCAAGGATTAGCAGATCACATTAAAAGATGAGACGAGGAACTCCAGGACCTTGTGGCCAGGATCGACTTGCATATACCTTTCTTGGGCTCATTCTTTCTCCAGGACAAATGGAGATGGATCCTGGAAAGGTTGCTGCTGTCAAAGACTGGCCCCCACCACAAGATCGCAAACAGTTACAAAGATTTCTTGGTTTACCGCTGGTTCATCTACCAGTATAGTGCCATTGCTTATCCTCTCCACTGATTAATGTCCTCCAAGACCACATTTGTTTGGGATGAAATTGCTGAACAGGCTTTCCAAGAACTTAAACAATGTTTTACCTCTGCACCCATCCTTAGAATCTCTAATCCACATTTACCCTTCTTTGTGGAGGTAGATGCCTCAGACTCTGGGGTGGGAGCCGTCTTGTTCCAACGCCAACCAGAGGACTCCCGGTTACATCCCTGTGCCTTTTACTCCAGAAGATTGACCTCTGCAGAAAAGAACTACAACATCGGGGATAGAGAACTGCTAGCAGTAAAACTTGCCCTGGACGACTGGAGACACTGGCTGGAGGGAGCAGAACACCCGTTTGAGGATTGGACAGATCACAAAAATTTAGAATACCTAAAGGGAGAAAAAAGATCAAAGTCTCAACAAGCTACGTGGGCAATGTTCTTCAGCAGGTTTCGATTCTCCTTGACCTACTGACCAAAAATGGCAAACCGTTGCTTTGTCCCGCCAATACTCCACAGGTTAACCGGCTGTGGACCCAGATACACCAAAGTATATCCTGCCACCTACTGCTCATCTCACAGTAACTCAACTCGGATTGGAAAGAAAAATAAGAGCTGCACACACCTCTCACCCTCCGCCTACTGAGACTTCTAGACACAAACTTTTTGTCCCCAATCATCTTTGGTCCAAAATACTGTCCCTCTGTCACAGTTCAAGGCTTTTCTGTCATCCGGGTGTCTCCAAGACTCTGGCTGTTGTAAAACAGAAATTTTGGTGGCCTACTCTCCCGTGATTCCAAGGAATTTGTGGCAGCCTGTGCCCAGTCCAAGACCTCTAACCGCCCTCCAGCTGGGCTGCCGATGCCTCTTTTTCCATGACAACCCCCTCCCCCCCTTCAGATGATAAGACTGCTGTCATGATGGTCATTGACCATTTTCCAAGATGATCCACCTAATACCCCTCAGTCAGATACCCACTGCTAAGGACATGGCAGAACCGTTTATCCAACATATCTTCAGTTTGAATGGTTGCCCCACTGACATTGTTTCCGACAGGGGGCCCCAGTTTACTTCCCGATTTTAGGCGGAATTTTGCAGACTGCTGGAAATCCACATTAGTCGGTCATCTGGACTCCATCCCCAATCCAATGGACAGTCAGAGTGCATCAATCAGGAGTTAGAAACTAAACTGCACTGTTTATGGGCTGGTGAACCCACTTCATGGTCTAAGAATCTCATTTGGGCCGAGTTCACTCATAACATTCTCCCTCCAGTTCCACAGGTCTTTCGTCCCTTCCAAGTGGTGTATGGTTACCAGCCGGAATTCCATCCACATCCATAGGTTTTCAGAAAACATGTACAAATACGGACAATTAAATGAGCCTTAAGGAGAGTAAAACACAGCAGCAGTTTAAATCTCTAACGAGACCAAATCACTCAGAACATCAATCAACATTTCAGCAGTTTGTTCCAAGGCCCTGTTGAGAAATTCTGACTTCTGAAGACATCTATTAGGAATTTCCTCTTCGACAAGGTGAGCTTATCATCCAGCCAAAATTCCCCAATGCAACCTTTCAGAGAAATGGAACGTTGCTGTGCTTTGAATGGCCTGATCACAGCACAATAACACCACCACGCCCAGAAGGAGACCTCGCGCTGGTTTTACCCTCGTTCACGCAGAGCTGGTGCTGAATCGGGCATGTTACATCAAGAACACACAGGACTGGAAAGGCAAAGAGAAGACACACACAGGGCTGTGCAGAGGTCCGTGTTAAACCCCTTAATGAGGTTAAAATGTGTGTTTGGCTCCCAAGTCCCTGCTAAGATGGGACTGGTTTTGTTCTTAAGACTCGGGGGTAACTCCATCCTTCACAGGTGGGACCATGATTGGGTTTCCATCCTGATCGGTGCATCCGTTTCTCTTCATGCCTGAGAAAAGTCCTGAACAATACTCAGACTGTTTTCTGCCGAGTGCTAATCCCGGCTGGAATTTTACACAAAGATGTTTTGTTCTCTTGAAATAATTAAATTAATCTTTGTTGATTTGGTAAAACAGGGCAAATTATAAACATGAAGCTATTTTTTTAATGCTGAAGCTATTTTTTTTAATAACATGAAGCCATTAATTAATATCAGCTGAAAATTTCTCTCTTCAAGAAATCTAGATTATGTAAATTGGGAACGCCATGAAACCAGTGCTCCCCACCCCCTGGGAAATTTCTGTGATCTGCTTGCAACCTGTATAGTGTTACCTGATTTGTTCATTAATGTGATGATGCAATAATAACACAATTTCTTTTCTTTTGAATAAATTAATAAGCAAATAAAACGTAGTAATAAAAGTGATCTTCGTACTTAAATCAAATACATTTTCTATAAAAAAAATTATGAATAAAATATAGACACATAAAATATTTAAACTTTACATTACAGTACTTGGTCTGAACATGGTCCCAAAAGTACTCGGACAGTTGCTCAGCTGGTCCACGATGTTATTCCCTCATTAACTTACGTACATTTTACATTCAAGTGTGACATTCGAATTTGGGTTCTGTTGCTGTTACCTTTCAATATTATATTTAAAGAGCTTAAACTGCCAGTGAAAATCATAATTAGGCACAAACCCGTTTCAGAGAGCAAAAGCACTGCACGTGGCCAAATCAATTATTTAATAGATTCTTTAAAAGAACAAACTCACTGGTGAGCTCAGGAAGACACATGTGGAGGATGTCAGGCTAATTATTTTGCTTTTGGGAAGAACAAACTAAATGCCAACAGCTGTTGAGAACATCATCTTCCAGGAGAAACTGTGTCCAATTACTTTTGGTCTGGTAACAAGGGAAGGGGGCACATATAAACAGTGCTGTATTTCCTACGGGGTTCATCTCGATTTGGAGGGAAATTATAGTTGAAAGCAGTTTGAGGTGCTGACATGTTTATGGTTTAATTTCTTTTCCTTTATACAGTAATAAACTACAATAACTCGGTCAGTGTACAAATATTTATGGACCAGACTGTATTTTTAATCATGTTTATGGACTGTATCCGTTCTGGTCACATGTAAAAAAAAAAAAAAAAAGCCGTGTGAGCTCCCGAGCTGGAGTAGTGATGGTGATGATGATGATGATGATGATGAAAGCCTCCTTTCTGTCTGACACAATACTATGACTGTTTTGTTCTTTAAATAAATGCATTAGCCACAACATGGTCACGTGACCGAGTGTGACACAGAGCTCCGGGCTGACACACACCTGATCACACACCTGATCCTTCTGTGTTTATTCACAGGAATCCAGCACTAAATGCTTCATCACTCGGAAATTTTATTATAGACACTACCTTCAAGAAACACACACGACCATATTAAGGATAAAGCAGTTTGGAAAAGGAATGCATGTATGGACCATTCTTTGTGTAAAATGTAAATCTGAGAAATTAATTCTGATTTAAACACACACACCAGGTGAGAGTAAACAGCAGTGTGTGAGCAGGATGAAGTGGATATGGAGTAAAATTCAGAGTTCACTTACAGCTCGGAAACAAACCGATAAAACATTCACACGCGCTTTATTCCAAACCACATCACAGAAAAACTACAAAGAACAGAGATCCAACCGAGAAAATAAGAGGAAATCAGCGAGAGGTCAGAGGGCAGCACTGACGTGGTGTGAGGGTTAAAGCAAAACATCAGGATTAAAAAAATCTTAGCAAAAAAAATTTAGTCTGCGCAATACGAAGGGTGTGATGATGGAACGCAGGGCAGAACTTGTGAGAGTCAGAGAGAAATTCAGATGAAGACAAATTATAACCTGCTGTGGGGAAAGAGGAATAAAATACTAATCACTGTCCAACACACACACACGACAGTTTAACAGCAGTGGACTAACGATACATGACTGTCACATTTAATTATCTGTTTGTTAACTCCGAGGATAATCAGAGTTTGTAAGGAGGCACGTGATGGTATAACGTGACGAGGAAATCGGACGTCATCTCTGCGCACGTGGAGCTGTAATCAGTCACTGAATCAGGCCATGATCACACCCGGGATTTAACTCTGTTATCCACCTACACACACGCACACACACACCTTTATACGATAGCCCTAGATAGGGAACATCTGGAGTGCGCACTACAGAAGAACCCACAGACTCACTCCTCATATTTAATCACTCCGTTTACTTCTTCACTTAGAAACTGCGCTCACACCAGCACTGTTCTGACGCCACACTCTGATGTAGCGCTGCGTCTCTCCTGCCTCGCAACGATAACAATTTTTGTGTAATACGGCTTTAAATTCACAGAGCTCAGTGTGGAGGAGAGTAACGGCTCCAGTTTAATTAGGGAGACCCTAATGGAAACGCTGACTAATCCTGCTTAATGCCATTAAAGCTCCCGGGGTAAGGGTGTGTGTGTGTGTGTGTGTGTGTGTGTGTGTGCGTGTGTGTGCGCGTGTGTGTGAGAGAGAGAGGTCAGCTCATGGGCTCCACCAGCATTAACACCAGCATGCTCATATGAAAACAGCAGTGTGATGAGGTCATCAAAAAGCGCCACACAAAGTCCCCCATATTACACATTAATAAGGTAATCTACTCGAAGTGGTCTGATTATTTATCCTCCCTCTAGCAGAGTGATGTGTGGTTTAGAACACACCCTCAGGTAGTTGCCATGATAACTGGGACGCATCCACAGCAGTGCAGCACAACCACCGCCCTGATTATCCTCCATGTACAGCAGTGATGTCACGTAAACAGTGTAGCATCACGACTGACTACAAGTGAGGACTTGTTTTTAATCACACTGGTTAGCACCTCCGCCTCACAGCAAGAAGGTCCTGGGTTCGAGTCCCGGGCTTGGGCGTTTCTGTGAAGGGTTTGCATGGTTGTGTGGGTTTATTCCGGGTACTCCGGTTTCCTCCCACAATCCAAAGACATGTACATTAGGCAGATGTGTTGTTCCAAATTGACCCTAGGTGTGAGTATGGATTCGTGTTGCCTTGCGGGCGTGTACCCCTCCTCCGCCCAGTATCCGCTGAGATAGTCACCAGCCTCACCGCCACCCTAGTTGGCTTAAATGATTCAGCAAATGAGTGAGTGATTGGCTAGTCCATCTTGAATTCTTACGGTGGATTGGAACACAGCCATAGTGGTTTATTATATCCTGATCAAAACACACCTGTGGGGCTGCGTCCTAAACCACAACAAAGTGTTCAATTCAAAGTCAGAATAGTTCCATCTCACATATGAGGGGGTGTGGCTTACTTTCAAGCTCCTCCTTCTCAAAGTTAGTGTGAATGGTGGAGCTCGTCTTCCCCAAGTCCACTACAGCTTCATCATCATTCCCCTGAGAGAGAGAGAGAGAGAGAGAGAAGTAAATGCATAAAACATGACGGAGTGATGAGTCCCTTCACACTGAAACTGATTATTTTTCTAGAACAGCACATCCTCAGTTGTTTGATTTGTCAGCAATTCACCCACTAGTTACTCTTTATACTTAAGCAAAGAAATAATGTCCTTTTTTTACATGTATTTCTTTATAATGACAGCAAGTTCATGTTTACACTCGTTCTCTCTCCGCCTCTCTTTATTCTCTTTCTCCAAGTTGATAAGAGAAATAAAGGCAGCTCTGTGTGGTTTTCTTACTGAGAAACAAAGAAATGGAAACTGCTCTGTCCTGAAGACGGTAGAAAACGTACAGTTAGTTTTATCTCTGATTGTTACTCAGCGCTGACACTGGAGACTCCTTCCATACACCTTACATAAACATCTCCTTACTTTAAAACTTGTACAAATATTAAAGAGTGTGTTTATGTATCAGTGAAGCTTGAGACGTACACGCATGAATATCCTGTTGCTATGGAAACGATAAGGCATAAGAACACTAGTGAATGAATGAATCAACACCTGATGACCAATCAGAATGCGGAATTCAGCAGCTCTTATCTGAGGAATGTAGAAATGTCTGAGTATCTATTTTTTCCTGCTTATCATTACGAGCATTGTTCCAGGTTTGTGTTTGTAAGAGAGGGGAGAGGGGGAGAGGGGGGGGGGGGTGAAAGAGAGAGAAAGAAAGGGGGGGGGGGGGCGCGACCTCTCAAAGGATTTTGTTGGCCTGACTTCCCCTGATATCCCTCCGATTCCCACACTCTCATGTGGATAAAGCCAGGTCCAAAGGAGGAGTGAATCCGTTGAGATACAAATCTGTACATGGGGGGTGGGGGGTGTATTACAGACTTTACGTTTTCAGGAAATCACGAACAGGAAGTCAGAATACCAAGGAACTCATCATGAGAGGAGTGACATGAAAAGGAAGTAATGACAAAAAAATATGCAAAACCAGAAACAGGTGAAATTTATCAGGAGACAATAAGAGGCTGTGTCTCATTTCTCTACCACTGCTTCCTTATTTCCATTTCTCAGCTCCTGCTCAAGAGGATCTCTCTCTCACACTCACACACACACACACACACACACACTTTCTAAAACAATTATCATTAATACTATATGGAAAAGGTACAATCTGCTTGGTTCACTATCTGTCAGAGGCATTATACTGAGTGGATAATGCTTGAATTTAAATGATGGACACTCGCAGTCATTTGGAGTACGTGGTGTCATCATCACTTTTAAATGGAAAAATGGCCTATAAAAATCTTGTTTTAGTTTGTTTTCCTTATACTAAAACTCATTCATTACACAACGCCTTTTCTCTGCGCGCGGAGTGTTCAGGGCTCATCTCTAATCCCTCCGTCATGGGTAACATATGTAAAAAATAAACTGTAAAAATCCTGATTTAGTTGAAGTTTTATGTTCCCATGTAGTATAACATTTATTCACCTCAGGATTGGTGGATTTAAATAGTTTCCTTAATGTTCCGTTTCAGAGGCTGTTTAGTAACGTTCTTCACGAAGGGAAAAAACAAATAAACAAAAAATTTTAAAAAATAAATCCGCACACATGGTGTGACATGGAGTACCTCAATAAGTCGCATGTGATTCATTTACATAATAATAATAATAATAATAATAACGGGTTATACCTTTCATTCCTGTAAACGAGCCGACGCCCATGTGCAGATGTTCCTAGTTTGATTTTAGTTTATATCGGATTTGTTTAATATTATATGTTTGTAATCTTGCCTTATTTGAACTAAGGAATTCAAGTCGTGTTCTCACAACCCCGCACTCTCGCCAGAGGGAAATGGCAGCCTTTTCAAACATACTAATGCAAACGGATTTTATCAGACTGTAACTTTGAAAATGTAAGTAAAAACCACCAGATAATGAAAATGTACATAATGTTCACGTGTAAGAGAGGAGAGCGCGGAAAGCATTCCTTTCATTTCACTTTAAACAGTGAGGTGAGTTTAAAGGTTTTTAGAACTGACTCACATTTTTATTCAAAGTCAGATTCATTCCTCTTACATGACTTGAGATATAAAATCAATTCGTACTTTTAATCACAATCATCCGTGATGTTTATAAATAATTATTAATTAAAGCTCCAGGTGAAGAATAACACTGGACTGGACGAGGAAGAGGATAAACCTCCACACCTCAGACACCCTGCAGGGCTGGCCACTCCTGCTCCGATTCAAACATGGCCGCTGTCCCAGAACTCCTTAGGGCAGGGGTTTCGGTTTCACCCCAAAGGGCAGAAACAGAACACATACACACCACCAGGCATTTCAGACTTATGGTGGGGACACACACACACACACACACACACACACACTTGTTTGGACACTCCCACACGTACAAATCGCACACACTCTGTCTCATGTGCGCACGCACTCTCACGCACGTGCACACACAGCTCATGTTCCCCATCAAGCTTCAGTTAAACATAGAAAGAAAAAAGGTGATCCTCAGTCACAAATAAATCCTGCATCACTACCGAGACACACAATCAACAAATAAACACACACACACACAAGATGAGCAGCTGTAAGACCACACACACACCCTGCTGTAATGAAGAGAAATCGTTTACTGTGTGTGTGTGTGTGTGTGTGTGTGGGACCAGACACATCATTAGCCAGGACCTAAATATACAGATTATTTATATCCCTACAGAGAGAGAGAGAGAGAGAGAGAGAGAGAGAGAGAGAGAGAGAGAGAGAGAGAGAGAGAGAGAGAGAGAGAGAGAGAGTGAGTGTGTGTGTGGAACAGTCAATTAGCCTAATGTAAACATCTTTGGACTGTGGGAGGAAACCGGAGTACCCAGAGGAAACCCCACAGAAATGCCCCGAGCCCAGGAATCGAACCCAGGCCTTCTTGCTGTGAGGCGGATGTTCTGACGCTCTTCTGCTCACCTGAGCACCAGTACTTTGCTTGGACCCTGTTTTCTCTCCACCTGTGAACCATCTCTGCTCTTCCATCTTCCGCTGCTGCCTACTTATCATTCATCATATCATATAACAGGACTAATATTCATTAAGCCAGTTCTACATATCGAGCTAAATTATACACACTCTTCAGTGATGTGTTCATGGGGGTGAAAACCTAATTCCTCACCTTCGGAAATGAACATGTCTGCTAGATACCGATGATATTCAATTGGCCGACAATAAAAATGGTCATATCGCGAGAACAATAATTGATCGATATATCGTCCAGCCCTAGTTATGATAACCTACTGAACTGATGGTTCGTCAGGTTTCAGGAGTGATGATGTATAATTATTAACGTTTTTTTGGTGTTAAAGTCGGAGAGAAACCCGGTGCAGGTGTTCAGGTCTGAGGGTCACTGCGAGTGGCATTTACATCATCTACAGTGTTTAGTATCTTTTTTTTTTTTTTTTTTTAAGCCAAATGCATCACATATTTAATATTTTGTGGTGCGCTGAAATCTCTTTTGAGTTATGTATTTGTCAGTGTGCACCCCCCAGCCCCCCGTGCCGTTTCCTGCAGCTGTGCTTCAGTTTTATGGAAATGTGTAATTTGTGTGTAAGAAAAGCAGAAGCTGAGCGAGAGCTGATTCCAGTGGATAAGTAAACATACTGAAGAACAATGATGAGCTGGATGTGGCTTTGGCTGGCGCTCAGTGATGACATCATCTTCCTGTTGCTTTTCATGATGAGCAAAGAGTCTTACTGAAGAGGATATTTTCTCTCTGCACATTTACACACAGCACAGCTCTCTGACTGGTCACGCACACACACACACCCCATCAAATCCCCCACAAATCCCCCTCCATCATCACACTGAACCTGCTCACGCTGACGTTCTTGCTTTCCCTCACACACACACCCCTGTTGAATATCTCTCTCCATGTGTAAAACATCAGCACTGTGTGATCTCTTGCACTCTCTCACACACACACACACCCTCATGTCACCACCCACATTAAACACAGCACAAACAAAAAGTAACACTGTGAGTAGTCACATTTCCTCTTCTGTGTTTATGACTCCTGAGATGTGTATCTCTCTCACACACACACACACACACACACACACACACACACACACACGGGTTTAATCCTTCTTGAAATACGGTTTAAATCAGGACTGATGAGCTTAAGTTACTTACACAAAAAGAAGCACAAACAATTCACCAAGTCATTATTTTTTACACCATGTAGCCAAAAGTATGCGCGTCTCAAACCATCAAACCCATCCATGCTGTTTCTCCCCCCAAACTGAAGCACAAAATGGTACAGACTGTCTGTGTACGATACAACATAATTTCACTTCACTGTAATTAAGAGGACCGGACGTGTTCCAGCATGACTCTGACTCTGAGCACAAACTCGGCTCCACGCAGGCACACAGCCGTCACAGGTACGTCAGATCCTGCACTCGTGTACTTGTACTTGATATTGTGAGTGCATGAGCACATTCACACTCAGAAGAACAGAACATGCAGTGCATTGTGGGTATCTGAATAAGGACAGTCAGGATGTTGAGTGTGTAACGCTGCACACTTCTCATACGCAATGTTCATTCACCATCATGACCATGTACCAGAGGGGGCGGAGTCACGTTTACCTCTGATTTATTCTGTTCAGAAAAACATTTCCTCAAAAAAAACTGATTCAATTATACACTTTACAAAAAATCTCTCTGACTCACCAGCATTTTTTTCTGTTATTCTGCATATTCACTACTCATCTCTCTCTCTCTCTGTCCATCTCATTCTATCCATCAGTCCCTCCATCATTCTGTAGGTATGAGAGAAATGCTCACAGAACATTCACGCAAAACTTTTCGCTATACGGTGCATCGCCAACGGTACCCCCGCTACCGACCCAAACGTGACGGACTCTAATTTCTTCCAAAGCCTTCATGAGTTTAAAAGTATAGCAGAGCTCCATACTTATGCAAACGTCGGAAAGCCATCAGCTTGATGTTGTTCATCAGTTCGATCATGTGCCCAAGCGGGCAACCCATCACGCACACGCCGCCGCTGCCCCCGTCGGCACGGCCTGCACTTGCACTTCACAGAAAACGTTCTTGTTTATTTTGTTTTTTCTTCTTGAAGAGAAATAAGTTTCGAATACCACTGAAAAAACTTTATTGAAAATAAGTGCAAAGATTTTCTGAGCTTTTAGGCAGCGCCAAAATATTTCTATTACATTTGTGCTATGATTACACGAAAACCTGTCGATGATTCCTAAGAGCCGGAGTGCAAGTTCACAGTGAAGTAGGTGTAAACACGGAACCAACCGAGACTTTTAAAAATTCATAATTTTATGAATGATGTCAAGGAAAAAAAAAGGTGTAAATACCTACATTCTGCCCATCTCTTCCTCTCAACTTCACTGAAATTCTACTTAAAAGTTATAAAGAAATCTCAGGTCCATTAAGAACATCCTCACACCACACCTGGACCCAGAACACACTCTGAGAAAGCATTACACTCCAGAACACACCTCTGACCCAGAGCCCTGTGAGGTCCATATGGCGTGTAAGCAGCAAACTGGATTAAAACGTTCAACTTATTTCACTTCACAGCGTCGTTAGTAACGTCTTCAACCCACAACACGCACCGTGCTCACTGCGCATGCTCAGACACCGTGCGCAGGCGCAGTGTGACCGCACACTACTTTGACATACTGCAAAGTACCGATAGCTCGAAGCTGCTTTTGGAGATGTGTAGCGTGTTCATCTTTACTGTACTATCTCTCTCTCTCACACACACACACACACACACACACACACACACACACAGCTCTCGCTAAAGAACCCAATGATCCACAGTTAACACACTTCTTCTTCTCTTTTCAGTGTTTTTAACCTGAAATGATGCTTTAGTTTAGTTTGGTATCCAGTTCCGGAGAGTCAGTCAGTCTCTGTCAGAAAAGCAGCGCGCGCTCACAGAGAAAACTCCCGAACACCTCACAAACTTCACCAGCAGAGAGTTTAATCACGCTTACTGTAGTCAGCAGAGGTTTCATCTGCTCACTGTTCTCTTCCTCCATGTGTTCGGATGTGAGGTACACTTCTTTCTTCCGTCTGATCTGAATAGGATAATTTTCTCTCACTCGCCGCTTCTCCCCCCTTCCCTCACAACAGCCGACCTTATTTATGAGCAGAGCCAGGCCACGCCCCCTCTGCATGAGTGACAGGCCATTTGGCCGTTAGTTCGCGGTCGTTAGGTCTCAAGGGCCCACGCGTGTTCTTTTGTGACGTCAGCTGAGGGTGTGCATATTAATAAGGGGGAGGGGTTAGGAATGCAGGACTGGGGTTGTAAGCAGGAAGCAGTAAGTGTGGACTCACGTGAAAGCGACATGGCCGCGAAATACTGCACGTTTTTTCGGTTGTTTTGGGTTTCGGCCGCCTGAAAAAATGTTCGGTCTCATCGGAACCTTCAGTATAGATTATCACTGAGGACCTGAGACCTGCACCGGCTGTGTGTGATGTACTGAACTGAACCTTAAAGTGTAAATAACACAAATCCAACCGCTTTCTTTCCTCATGGCTTTTACCCTTTTTTCTCTCTATGTTTTCATGTAACCTCCATTTGATTGTCTCGAGTCCGGTGGGTCCGGTGGGTCCGGTGGGTGAAATAGTTGTGTGTTCCAGCATCAGCTGCTCGGCTTTGGTTTATGGGACAGCCGCTATTTCAGCCGCACGATGCGTTCATTCCATGTCAGATCGGAGCATAATTCCCTGTTAGAGGTTTTTAATAATTAAACCTTTAATTTTTAAAAATTTAATCCAACGTAGTATCCCAGGAAAAGTAAAAAAAAAAATATATATATATATATATATAGCAACTGATTACTGCATAGCCTATATATTATATATATTATATATATTTCCTACATGTCCCCTGTAGTACATCCCAAAGAATCAGATCCTGGTGTGAATGGAACAGATCTGAGCTGCGTGTTCCTCTGTGTGTTGTGAAAAGCAGCTTGAGCAGTAAGTACACTGACACCGGAACCACCATTTACATTTAG
>JBCNYH010000004.1:440724-451271 GCA_039654325.1 Tandanus tandanus
TGAACTCCTCCACTTGGGGCAGGACCCCATTCCAGACCCGGAGGGTGCATTCCACCCTTTTCCGGCTGAGAACCATGACCTCGGACTTGGAGGTGCTGATTCTCATCCCAGTCGCTTCACACTCAGCTGCGAATCGCCTAAACCTGCATCAAAAACACATTTCTGGAAGATTTTTTTTTAAATGTACAGAAATCAACACTGGGGAAACCAGCTGTGTGTCAGACACTGTAGGGCGGTGAGGGGCGGAGCTAAAACCTGTACTGCAACCAGCCAGCAGGGGCGCGAGACTTACAGTGACTTTAAATCCATTGCTGGAGGTGGTATCCACGGATATTTTGAATTTAAAGAGAAATTAACAGAGACCGGGGATGGAACGACTGTTTAAATCTGCTGTAACGTAAATGAGGACAGGAACAAACATTAATGTCTCTCTCACACACACACACACACACACACACACACACACTCCCCACTGAGTTTAATCGATGGTATACGGAGTCTGTGTCCTAATGATCCAGAATATATTCACTGATGGTGACTTTAAAGCTCTTCTTAAGCATGTGTGGATTCGAGCGTCTGCTAAACGCTGTGAATGTTTCATGATTAAATGGATGAAAACATCCAGTGAGGTGCAGCTGGAGAGGGTTAACGTTAAACAGAGACCTGCTTTTAAAGTTCATATTAATGTTTAAAGCCTTTAAGAGCTTCAGATCAGAGAATTTCCCCAATAACTGAATAATACCATGAGAAGTAACATCTGGAAACATCAGGACATCGTTAACAAAATCTCAGAACACGTCACAAAACACTCGTCTCTCTCTCAACCCTGAGCAGCGAAACCAGACAGGATTTTATTTCTGATTGTTTTTATTAGAAGTGAAAGATGATTCGAGTGCGACGCGTCTTTAAACTTCAGCTGAGTCCAAACACGTCCTCAAAAACCCGGTATGGCTCCGGCGGCGCCGTGCGCGCGTGGACTGCTGCGGTTGTGGTGTTTGTGGTGGTTGTTGTGGTGGTTCTCCGTGGCGTGACTGCTCTGTGCGTGTGCACCGGGGTGAGTGTCCTCTCAGGAATGTTCGTCCTGGGCGGTTTCTCAGGTGTCAGTGTCGGGTGTTCTGGGTTCGGGGTGAACGTTCCCTCGCTGCTCGGCGTTGGGTTCTTTCTGCTCGGTCCCTCCGTGTGTTGCTCCACTAATGCACCCAGCTCACTCGTCAAGGATCGAATCATTGCTGCAGATAAAAATGATCGATTTCTACTTACAGTAATGTCAGGATGTACACGGAGACGCTCGAGGAAACGCCTACAGTGTTCCAGCCAGACTGCTGTTCAGTAATAAGCGAAGCGGAAAATCCACAAGATTTCAGTCTGAGTTTACATTCTGACGTTCCCATTGATTCACTTCAAAGAAGCCCAAACCTATCAGGACCTGTGTTACAGTTACCATGACAACCACAATTTGTTCATCTCAAAGATCTCAATTTACTGAGTTTGTGGAGACAGTTTTTCCTGCTAATTCTCTTTTTTTCAAAATTTACACATTAGGACATAATTATTCTGAAGATTGGGTCAATTAATGATGTCACAATATAAGTCCCGCCCACAAATGTTAAACAGAGAATTGTGATCATTTATTCTCGAGAGCTGCCACATTATTAATAATAATAATAATAATAATAATGATGATGATGATGATGATGCAGCTGTGTGTGAGGTGTGTTTTTGGTCCTCACTTGGTACTTCAGGGATACAGGATGAATTGCAGCATGAACAAACAGAGTCCACACCATAAAGCTCCTCCCACCTAATTAAAACAAAGCAGTGATGAATATTAAACATGGTTTTAATCTGCATAAACATGAGGAGTGTTCCTCCGTCCCTACCGTTCCTCCAGCTGGTTATAGGTGCAGGACTTTGATGTTTCTGTTGGAATGATGCTTCTGATCGACATCTCGCAGTGTATAAACAGATACTGAGATAAAAAATATTTACATTAAATCAAGTTTGAAAACACAGAGTGGAGCTCATCGCAGTGTTTACATTTATACTCCTTTCTGATCTGCTGTTTATATCTTTAATTCAACCAACCGAGTCAGAGCATGAAATTATATGTATTTTATTCATTTTACAGGCCAGGATTATAAACTTTATCTGAAATGGTAACGTTCAAAAGACCGCTGTAGGCTCCGCCGACTCAAACATCAACATGGCGTTATACTTCCCCACGGCCGTAACAGCAGCTCTGACAGAGGTGCACGTTTATATTAATACACTCCTAATACGTAATCGTTTCCATAGTAACGGATCATTCACAGGGGCGTGCACAGCAGACGCTCCGTATAAACATGTACGGAAGGAGTCTCCAGTGCCAGCACTTTGAGGGGTGAGAGGGAGAATTAAAGAGAGAATGAGTGTTTCTAGGTGAGGAACCTCGTGATTATTTAAGAAAGGGAACGTTGTACCTGTCGTTGAGGAACAGGATCAGGACTGAACAGGGTGGGAAATGTCATCGGTACCTTCTGTACTTCTCCGTGCAGTGTGAAGGCATCGATGGTGAACCTGACAACGTTCCTCCTGGTGCTGTTTATGAACCGGGAATTGCTTCTGCTTTTGCTGTCGATCAGGCAGCTGAAGATAAAACACAAGAGTTTCTTCTGAATCTTTCACCCCTCACACAAAACCAGAGAAAGTTCCATCTTTGATTACCCATAGTTCCCGATGATATTAATCCGCGGCGAGGACACACACGAGATGTTTGAGGTCACATGACAGGAATGCACGTATAACCGTTCACGGTCAGGCACGTAAAGCGTTTCAGCTTCGAAGTACATCGGCTGTCCGATACGGAAACTTTCCGAGGGCGAGAGTCTGTTCCACTGCGCTGAAACACAGCGAGACGCGAGTGAAGCTCACAGAGAACCAGCTCAGAACTTCAGCTGATATTCTACCATCGTTACCATCACACGCGGTCAGCGTGACGCCACCTTTGGTTTTCATGGGTTTAAAGATCTTCAACCTTTCATCAGGTGGCAAGAACCCGATTTTGTACGAGTAGTGAAACCTGTTGAGGAAAAGGAAACGACACAAAATGATATTTTTATTAAAGTTTATTGTAATCAAAGACATTTAGTGGTTTATACGGTACACGCGCTAATGAGCTTTTCAACACTAAACACTGTTAGCGAGCTAACGCTCAGGCGACAACGTGGATCTGTGTTCAGCTCAGACATACACACTCCTGACCGCGCTGTAGGGGCTGATCACCTGACCGCGCTGCGGGGGCTGATCAGGTGTCCAGGTGTGTTATCAGCAGATCGATGCAGCGGACTCACCTGTTGAAGTGACAGTGCACAGGTATGGAGATGATCTCAGAAGCCGACAGACTGGTATCAGGGAGGTAGAAGAGCGTGTTGGAATAAACAACCGCCTCGTTTATGATCTGCATTCACACAATTACAAAGAGAGAAAGAATCTGAATCAGTGCTGCACATCCCTCAGATTCACCACCTGTTCATTTTACTGTGGTTCATTAATAACGGGTTGATTTTATTGTACAGATTTTAGATTTGTGGGGAATGATTTTTTTGGATGGCCCTGTGTTTGGAATGCATTTCCGGCTGGTGGGGGTCACCCTGCACCCCGCAGCTCTTCCTCTGATGGGTTTAATAAAGTTACACCGAAATGGAGGAAAATCTCACGTCATAATCTTATAAATTAATTTTAAATAAATAAATCACAGCATTAAATATAAAGTCCAGAAGTTTAACATCCGAGCAGAGCTTTTGGGTATTTTATGCAGATGAGGCGGAAGGTGAAGAATCCGGATCTTTCTGCGGTTTGATCTCGAAAGTGAAGATCAGAAGAAACCGGAAGTTACCCGCCTCCGCGTGCCGCACTCGTGCAGCCCGTACCGGAAGAGGACACTCTGAGCGGACGTTTTGTTGACGTCACACGTGCCCAGTCTGACCTGCACGTGCGGTGTGTGAATTCGCACGCGCATCTCCCCCGCACTGCACGCGACGCGCACCGGGCCGGAGGGTCTCACGCGCGTGTTGGGGCGTCGCTGCGGCGCGGGCAGGAGGACGTCGCGCACGCGCTCGGGCAGCGGGTCGCGGCTGTTTCCGTGCGCCGGTGAGAAGTGACGCTTGTCCACGCGCGGCTTTCTGGAATGCAGAAACACCGGCAGCTGTAAATACGGCGCCTCGGGACGCTCGGGCTCTGCGCTGGGGGCCGGATCCGGTGTAAGGAGGGGGCGCGGGACCGAACCGGCGGCGCGAGAGAAGAAAACCATAAATACACAGATGGAGGTCAGAATGAATCCCATTACAGATCATTCACTCACTACAGGGGCTCGCGCATTCCCACACGCATGAGGATATACCCCTAACCACGCCCACACCACGCCCTCTGCGGTAATTAATCTCACACCTGGCGCGTGAACCAGGGCGGAGAGGCGCGAGCTGGGAATCTGTTTCCTGTTGTGTGGAAATTCTGGTCTGTGAGATCTTTTAATCTCTAAAGTTTTAATGATGCCTTCAGGTCTCTCTGTCCTACACACACACACCATCACAATGTTATGCTAAAGACAGTCCACACACACATCAGATGGTTGCAGATCTGCATTACAAAAGCTCGACTGTGCTCCTTGGTGGAGGTTTGTGCTCTCCCACTGTTCTGGTTTTAAAATAAGATGCAGCTCAAACTCACCAAGAAATAAATGTTGCGATATCGGACACGTGACACTATCAGAACTAAAGCACATCCAGCGTTCATTCATTCATTCGTTTTCTGAACCGCTTGTTCCTAATCCGGGTCGTGGGGCGGCTGGCGCCCATCAGCACATCCAGTACCGGAACTACATACGTATTTATTTTTGCAACACCCTTTCTGTGTACATCACTGCTGCTGTTTTTATTTCCACATTACTACTCAAGTCAATGCAACAGAATTTCGTTGCGCTGAATCTGAATCACAGTAAAGCTGTGTGTTCTGTACCAACACCCGGATCATCGCTGGAAACAGCCCTCAGTCTCTAGTAAGAAACAGACGTGGATTTGAAGATCATTTTGTGGAGTTTCATCACTCAGTGTATAAATTTGAGTCTTTTCTATTCAACTCGCTGGAGGGCGGCACGGTGGTGTAGTGGTTAGCACGTCCACTTTACAGCAAGAACGTCCTGGGTTCGAGTCCCGGGCTCGGCGAGGGCATTTCTGTTCTCTTTCCCTGTGCTTGCATGGGTTTTCTCCCAGTATTCCGGTTTCCTCCCCAGTCCAAAGACATGCACAGTAGGCTAATTGGCTGTTCCAAATTGCCCCAGGTGCAAGTGTGAATGGTTGTGTTTTGCCCTGCAATGGTCTGGTAAGCTACTAAGGGGGTACCCCGCCCTTGCTGAGAGAGGCTCCACCCTCCCTGTGACCCGAATAGGATGAAGCAGCTCAGCGAGTAAGTGACTGACTCACTGGAATCCAGCTACTGATGTTTGTTCAGGTGAGTTGACTGCAGGTGAACTGCTGCACCTGTACAACCATCCAGAGCAGTGTGTGATTTAATTTGTGCCATGTTCTGTGGACACCGTACAAACATTCAAACCACGTTCCGAACATCTGGTGCTCCACTCAGGAGCGCTGCTAAAAAAATAAAAATAAATAAAAAACGTAAAATAAATTATTAAAATCTCATTCCTGAATAAAGTGGTGATTTAAAATGTAGTTTGAGTTTAAAATATCTTGTTTTTGAAGGTTTTCGATCAGTCGAGTGAAGATTCAGGCTGAAGTTTGTGTTTTTATTAAAAGTGATTTTATTCTTTAATAACTTCCGAGCAAGTTTTCATTCTCACTGTATCACAAATCCAGACTCACTAGTTTACATTTTATTTTATTATAAAGAGACAGGTCTGACTGCACACAGCCATCATCATCATCATCATCATCATCACTCTGAAAGTTCAGGAGATTTTATTCCCCAGGTTTCTCCAGCAGGATCCTGAAGAGACCACAGGAGGAACCTGGAATCTCCGAGCAGAAGAAAAACGGATTTTTAGCGACGTGGAGACACTCGTCCAACACCGCGCTTTATTCCAATGAAATTTTAAGTGCCGGTTTCTGTAAAGCCGACAGACATGATGTTTGTGCCTGAGACGAGGTGGTGTGATGGAGATCAGGACTCTGAGATCTTTACTCCACCTTCCTGATCTCAGAAACGTCTCCCGTGAAACTCGAGTCCATCTCCGCTGCACTGATGTACACGGACCCGCTCCCCTTCAGCGCCAACGCTGAGAACTTCGCCACAGGGTCCGTCGTGTTCTTCTGTAGCGCTCCTTCATCTCTCTGAACTTCATCAGTAGCAACGGGTTCCTCCTCCTTCACTTCATCTCCATCTTCCACCTCGTTCACTGCGTCTACGTCCTCCATCCCCTCGTCATTCATCTCAACGCCATTCAGAACCTGCTCCGCTAGTTCCTCCTCCGGACGCAACACCTCCTCCTCCTGTGACTCCTCCCCCTCAGGATGACTGGGTAACAGGATGGAGCCCGACATTGATTTCTGCCAATCAGAGATTTCAGGGAAAATGGGCTTGCTGGTCACCACGGTGCGCTCGCCGCAGGACGCGTCTACCGAATCCAAACAATATAAACTTTACAAAACCAAACTAATTCAATCTGTTCCGTATATTTACATAAATATTAATAATGTGCCTAATTATATAACTAACAAATTTTATAAAAATACAGACTTCAATTCTCAAATCAAGGAAAGAATCCCCCGAATACTTTTTATATCATTATAATATAATAAAATATATCATTTATGTTTACTACAAGTTTTATTAAATAAGAAAATTAAAGATTTACTTTAAAGATTGTTTTTTTTTGTTTTTTATAAATTACTGGTTAGTTTTTATTGAATTTATGAGGTTACATTTTGTAACTCTGGAAGAAATTATTAAATAATAAACATTAAATTTAAACAGAAATATTAATAATAATAATAATAAAGTTTTTAAATGATGAAACGGAAGAATAACTTACTGCACACCGCCGGGCGACACTCCCAGTCACAGCAGTTACAGAGGGAAACGTCACCATCCAGCTCCTCCCACCTGATTATATAAATATAGATTTCAGCACTCAACACTGACACTGGAGACTCCTTCCATTAAGGGTCTCGTTTTACAGAATTACACAAAACAACCCTTCAGCGGTTACACACGTCTTTTAATCCGTTCATGTGAAGAGTCCTCTGTACATGTCCATGTTAACAAGCTGTTGCTATAGAAACGATAATATTAAAGCGGCCACGGTACACGCCAAGCTTCGGTTCTAGAAAATAAGTCACACCATCAGTCCTGACCAATCAGAACACAGGATTCAACAGTGTTGTGATGTAAGAGTTTTAAACTCACCGGCGCTCAGACTCGATGTACGTGCAGGACTTTGCTGTGGCGCTCGCAGACGCCGTTCCAACCAGGACAGTGCAGTGCAAATAAAAACGCTGATCACCCCGACCACACCCACACAGGAGATGAAGTGTGTGTTAGTGTTTCATCCTCATCTTTCATGGGATTAAAACATGTGTAAGACCAGATGTTCAACTCTATAAACATCTGTGTTAAAGAGGTGTTTTATCCTTAAAGAAACTTAAATTAAAATGAATTACACATTTCTATTCTCTGAATATAAGAGAATTAAAGTAAACTTTTGTTTAATTCACGACAGACTCTGGTGTTTATATAACGCAAATTAAGCGATACCTCTGAGGCCGCTTCGGCAAACAAAAACGCATCGAGTGCAAAGCGAAGGACGTTCATCTGCCTCAAGATGTAGTGCGACTGACTTCCTGTCCTCTTACTGTCCACCATGCACCTAAAACAAGCACAAAAACGTTAGCATGGCGACTGCATCTGGAGCAGGAAGTACAACCACATGCAGGACTACCCGAAGTTGCTGATGACATCATAGCGCTGGGTGGAGTTGGAGTCCTCACTGGCTGTGACATGACAGGCCTCGACGTAAACGCTCTCGTCCTTCGACATGATACCGGTGCTCACCTCGATGTACATCGGCTCTCCAAGGACATAACCGTCGTTTACCCCGAGCTCCTCCCACCTTTCTGTAAGAACACAAACACACAGACGCGATCGCAGCGAGAGAAAACCTTCAAACCAGACAAACACGAGCTGCCGTCTCACCGTTACACACGGTCACACTGAAGACGTTCCTCCCGACCATCGTTTTCCGAAACAACTGCAGACGAAGTTCTGGCAAATAACCGATTTTATAGGAATAGTGAAATCTGATGAAAAGATTCGACAAAAACTTCTTTAAGTATTTCACTGAGAAACATTTATATTTTTATGAATAACTCAATTCAGCACCAGATATTCCCCAAACACAAACTTTAATTTCAATAGCAATCATTTAGCTAGTGCTAATCTACAAAGGATCATTACAGTAAACATGCTAACTCATGAATTAACCTTTCAGTTAACGACTAACCCAGAACTTCAAACCGGGTCAGTCTTTATAGCAGAGGCTAAAATGCTAGCATAGTAAAGCATCAGAGGAAGCTGAAAACGTAACTCGCTGACTAAGTGATTATATTATACAGATATGCTCCATCAAGCAACAAACACAAATATAATTTACAATCTGTAATAAAATAATGTTCTTTAATAATTCTCAGACAGTTCTGCGCCGGTCATGTTGAGACTCGCGCTTACCGGTCATACACACACTGGATGGGTAGCATTAGCGCCGCGGCTCTGATAACCGCTCCCTGACTCTCTGGTGTGTACATTACCTTGTTAGTGCACAAGAGCTGCCCATTTATTACCTGAATAACAGAAAAGGTTAATTAAACTTTATTTGGTCATTTTTAACCGCAATTAATAACCCAGCTCACTGCGCCCTCTTGTGTTTCAGGGCTGGTAGTGCAGCTGGAAGAGTTTACTTTCCCCCCTTTCATCTTACCGACAGTAAACTCCCACAATCGTTCGGGTTGTACCGGAAGTACAGGATGCTCCCGTTAACACCCGACACCGGACATGTTCCCAACCGGAAATGAGTAGCACAGCTCCGGAAGCCCAGTCGAGTCTGATTGATTTTGACAGTGATCTTGCTGTAGCCACACCTCACCTCCACCCCGTGGTTATTACTCACGGAACTGCCCCGGATGTCAGGCTCGCGCCCTTGTGGGATCAAAATGTTCGACAAAATGCTGGGTAACACCTTCATTCCGGCTCCAGGAGTGAAAAGCTCCTTAGAAACAGCAGGAGCGGAGTGATGGCGAAACATGGGGAGGATGAGGTGAGGAGGCGCGAGGAGGACCGGGTGAGGACGGTGGATAAAGTCCCTGTCCCTGATTTCTGGCCTCGGCTTCTTGTAGCGCTCCGGGGATGTGATGGTGCTGTATCTCTGATCATCACTTTTCCCAGCTCCAGCCAGCACACACCCCAAAAAACTCAACACACACACGTGAAGACAGAACTGCAGTCGCGTGCCTCCCATTTCAACCCACACACACTCGTCTGATTTCTCTACCAACGCTGGAACCTTCACTGGGAAGAGAAAAGCACTCGCTCACACCCTGCTGCAATTAAGCCTCTAATCCGAGTAGCACCTGATGCGACAGTGACGTCACTGCTTAATGAAGTGCAACGCCCAATCCTGACATGAATTGGAGAATGGTCATTATCTCCAGTTCTGTTAAATGCTGGTTCATTAATGAGTGTTTTCCTGTTATCATCACCATCTTCATCATCACCATCATCTTTTTACTTTTATTTGATATTTCCTGTTTTTTCTCTGAACGGGGATCCTGATAGCCGCACTTTGGCGACCTCTAGTGGTTCTCTGTGTGTAACTACATCACTGTAAAAAAGCTCACGCCGTCGGGTTGAGGTTCCAGTTCTCCCAGGATAAACTCCAGATGCACCATCACACTGTCCAAGATGAATGATTATAAATGTATGATTCACAGTGGAGAGCAGAGCAGGATGGGTTCTCCCTGCTGACCTGTGGTTTCTTCCCTGGCTTCCTCATCTCGAGATGTTTTTTAAATGCTGCTCTTCCATCCTCTACCCAACACACATTTTATTTTATCAAATTCAAATTCAAATTTTTTATTTGTCACATACAAATTATACACAGTACAATATGTAGTGAAATGCTTAGTACGACTGTCCAAAAATGTGAATAAGCCATCAAAGTAACAAGAACAAAAGAACAATAACAATAACTATATCTAAAACTATTTAAAACTATTTATCCTCATAATTGCTGTTGAAAAAAAAAAAGAAAAATGCTGATGATTGAAGTTCATTATTTAATGGAGCCTAAAATTCCCATTCCACAATACCTCACTTTTTATTTATTCATATTAATATTATCTTCTTCTTATTATTATTATATTTATTACAGTTAGATTTTCAGTATTGCAGTTTATATTAAAAACATACTTTTATATATATATATACACACACACCCACAGACAGACAAAACAGATATAGACACAGAGAGACAAACAGCTAAAGACACTCACACAGACAGACAC
>JBCNYH010000004.1:455048-467644 GCA_039654325.1 Tandanus tandanus
TATATGGATTAGTATACGGTATACAGGACTAGGTATATGGATTAGTATACGGTATACAGGACTAGGTATATGGATTAGTATACGGTATACAGGACTAGGTATATGGATTATCAGACACAAATCCTGACTGGTTGTAAAGGGAACAGCACAGACGGAGCAGATATCAATCAACTAAACACTTAACTGCCTGTTGCTCACCTTGTAGGTGTTCAGTTAATAATTAAAACTCACCTTTTTTCCAATATAGTGTGTGAATCATCCTCTAAGCTGCTGTTACTATAGCAGGTTCAGTTCAGAGCTCTGAATCTGGACTGGTTTTTACCCCCTGCTGTGGGGCTTGGTTCTGTTCCTGGTTCAGCAGCCACCCTTCTTGGACCACCTTTGGTACTTTCACTCCATACCAGGACAAACCCCACAATTCCTGACTTTTGAAGATGAATCGATCCAGTCGTTTAACCATGAGCCATTTTCCTTCTTCCAACACACCAAGAACTGACCCCCTACCCCACCCCACCCCTCCCCTCCCCAGGACTGATGCCACTATAAGATGATGGCTGTTATTCTCTTCACCTCTCAGTGGTCTCAGTTATGGCTAATTGGTGTATACACTACATATAAAAATCAATTCACACATACCTCTGCTTTATTATCTCTGTGTATCATCAAGTAAAACACCTCCATCACAATTTAGTGTAATATCTATTTACAACAAACCTTTTTAAAAATTAAAAAAAAATATATATATTATTTAGAATTTATTTTGTGTTGCGTTAAAATGGGGCAAACTATTAATTTCACGACACATAACTGTATGTATCTGACAACGTTGTTAAATCATTGATTGGCTACTAAAAAAGATTTAGATGACATCATAGCCAAGTATAAATATTTCAAATGGCCTGATATTCTAATATCCTAACTTCAAGGATTCTATTTAAAAAATAAAAAAAACCCAATTTCAAGTTTATTTTACTGGATCATTATTTTCTTTTATTCTATAAATAAACTTGAATTAAATGTATTTTTATTAATTTCACTTTAAGTAAATTTTTCAACTATTCAACAAAACTGTCTCAAGCTTGAAATAAGTAAAAATATATATTTCTTCTCTATCGACTTTAAAAACATCTGATCTTTAAAAGAGAAAACTGTGAGTTTACTTTATTTACTTATAGATATTTCTACTTGCTAATTATAATGTCTGTTTACAGCACAGGACAAATCCAGGGGTGTCATGACTTTTCTATATTGTTTATGGTGTGTAAAATCTGATCAATTCTAACACAATGTTTATTTTCTTCTATATTTATTGTTTGCTAGCATAGGAGTGTTTATGTGTCCTGGACAGGTAGAACATACCTTCATGATAAACCCTAAAAACACCATTCGAGAGTCAGAAACATTGGTTTAATCAGACCCAGGGCTGATGTAGAGATGATGAAGACGTCCATCTTCTGCGGTTTCTTCGTTTTCCAGTAAACCTGGAACATCATTTTGCTACATTCTCATAAACGCCGTTTCACACGCAGCAAATTCGTAAGAATTTATACACAGTCATTGTTAAGGAATTGTATTTAAGGAATGGTTTTATTCGTTGCCTAAGTAGGAAGGAAAAGTCTTCTAAACCAGGTCTCGTCCGCCACGTCTCTTAAACTCAGACTACCCAGCTCTATTCAGGCGGGATTAGTTTTCCTTGGAGAGGTGTGCAGTCTAGTTCTGAGAGTCACTGACTTTTCTAATACAGGAACAGATTACAGACCTGTGATAGTCACGTGACCTACTAATCATCATGCATGGCCACACCCCCATAATAAGCACTTATAATTACAATCAGTGTTTTACGCAGAGTTTGTAAATGACGTGATGAAGATACACCCATCTCTGATTTTATACAAAACTCACCCCTCATCCATCCATCAATCCACTGAACGAACACACGAACACACACACAGGGAAAACGAATCCCAATTGAAGAGGGAATAGGTAACAATCCTTGTTGTAAATAAAAGAGGATCCCTACTTGGGCACCCTACCGAGGCTCCTGCGAAACATCAAACATAACTAATAATTGAAAGGTTATGGGAGCTAAGCCCCTCCCACTGACAGAATGTAACCACCTATAACTTTTTCCGCGCTGTGAATTCTTACGAATGTGCTGTCGTGTTCTGAAAGCCACAGTGTGTCCAAGACTGAAATGTCCACAACGTCCGACATCAGCTACAAGTTTAATGTAGCTAACACGGAACAGAAGCGTACAGCCACCAGTTTAGCGTCGCACACTAAATGTACACGTCTCAATCCTCACACGTCGCGTTTCTCATACAAAACATTCATCAGATGTACAAACTCCACCCTCAGACTGTAGACCACGCCCCCTTCCCTGAGTCTGATGATGAATTAAAGTGATTTGGTGTCAAGATGGAGTTGGACCTGAACTTTAGTGCACTGTGCTAAACTGGAGGCTGTACGCAGGGAAGCAGTGCGTGCATTTCAGCAGCTTTTATACTTTAATACTCCATACAGAGGCAGTGTGATGATGAACTCCTCCACGTGAGATTAGAGGCAACTTTCTCTTTAATAGAGAAACCAAAAAACCGATGATGTGATAATACTTCAGACATGATGTTTCTCATGAAGGATGGCGTTGAGAAAATACAAAGTAAAGCAGCCGTGTCGGCCGGTTACAAGTTTCAACCGCAACAGAAAGGACAGCAGTCATCGTTACTGACGTGAGAGAGAGTTAAGGTAGTTTTGCAGGTCCTGTTGCCTTCAAGGTCGCAGGTTTGAATCCCAGTCATGAGAAGCAGCCTTGAGAAGAAAAAATATATATATTCTTATGTATATGTGTGTGTGTGTGTGTATATATATACACACACACACACACATATACACACATATAACGACATTTTCACCCTACCATTGCTTAACCGTTAACTTGGATGAAGCATGAGTGCTATGTACACAAATTACAATGGATGATGATGTCATCAGTTAATTAAATATACGGTAATTGGTCAGTCATACTGAGGCTCGCTTACGATACAAATCCGATTCTCAAAAGGATTTGAATTGTGGTGGATTTTTTTCCCTACACAATTACACGAGGCTTGATTTTTTTTATAAGCTATACATGTCGTTTGACCCCTGCTCAAACTCCGCCCCCGTCCCGTCCCACTCTGTCCGGCGGCTGACCGAGAAATCGAGGCACTTGTTTAATACCATGTTTCCGTTACAGAATAGAAATGTCAAGCTTTCACCTGTACCAAGAAAGAAAGTAAACAAAACCCAAAAACAAACAAACAAACAAACAAAAAACAGCAGAAAACAAGTTCATTTTTTTTTTCTTTTTTTCTTGTTAAATAGTAATAAATACATGAGATGCAGTGGTTTAATAATTTTTTTTCATTTGTTTTCTGAAGCAGGAGGGTTAAAAGTTTATTATTCATTTACTTTTATTTATTATTTAATTAATTTATTTATTTATCTGTCGTTTTTCTTTAGCAGCAATCCGAACATGGTTGAGAGTGGAGATAGCAGCCGAGAGAGAAGTAGTTCACTTTTTCTTTTTTTGACTTCATGATGGCTAACAGCACTCACAGAGTGTTGCAGAGGAGGAAGGAAGGAGCGACAGAGAGAGAGAGAGAGAGAGAGAGAGAGAGAGAGGTGATGGCATAATGAGGGAATGAGAGAGAAAGACAAAATAATAGAAGACAGATACAAAAAGAATAAAACAAGGAGAGAGAGAAGCCTAAAAAGAAAATGTGTGAGAGAGAGAGAGAGAGAGAGACAGGACTGAGGGTAAGACAGGAGTGAGAGTCTGATGAAGGCAGATGAGTTTTTTAAACAAACAAAAACAAACAAAAAAAACAAACAAACAGGGAAGCATTTTGGTTTTTCCGTGTGTTCGAGCGCTTTGTCATGGTTTTGTTTTTGTTGCTGTATCACTTCCTCCTGTGTGTGTGTGTGTGTGTGTGACTACGGTTTCTGTCATTTGCTTCATTTTATTTGTTTCAGAGTTTGAGATCAGAGAAGCCAGTGTGTCAGCCAACGCAGTCGGAAACAAACAAAAACAAAACAAAAAAGTAACAAAAGTGTGTCGTGTGTAGTGTGTGTATGTGTGTAGTGTGTGTGTGTATGTATGTGTCTGTATGTGTGTGTAGTGTGTGTAGTACGACGTGTCACCTGTCTGACAAAATAATAAATAACACAACCAATAAATAATAAAAAACCCCAAAACATCACACCCACCTGTCTTACTCACTGCCCAATGCTTCCACCCCCCCCCCCCCTCCCCCTCTCTCTCTGTAGTGACTCTTAATAAATTAATTTATAAACATTATACACCTGCTGGACTTCAGAAGAACAACAATAATAATAAATCATACAGAATCCTTCTCTCTCACACACTTACTGGCGTTCCTCTGCATTTCTCTCTCCATCACCTCCACCTGTGTGTGTGTGTGTGTGTGTGTGTGTGTGTGTGTGTGTGTGTGTGTCGATACTATAGTCATACGATATATAGCGATATTAGTGTTCGCTGTTCCAGATATCAGGACGGCACAGAAACGGTGAAAACGCTGATTAAACGTTTCTCCATTATGACTAAACTTTATATCATAAAAACGGACCGATTGAATCACACTCACGATATTATCACGCATTTAAAGTACTGAATATCATATTTAAAACTGCAGTCGCTTTTACATTCAGTGTTAAAAAAGTGTTTCTAAAACTGAAATCACATCGTTATTTCAACGATTGCTATTTTACATGAACAGCGACCACCCAGGCAGCAGGGGGCGCCACTTCAAAACGCATCCGAAATAAGGCCCTTATAAAGACAGTCAGCTGTTTCTGCTACATTTAGAAAAGAAAAACGACTTTATCCCCAAAACACTGCCTGGTTTTAAACAGCGAGATAACGATATCCTATCTGCTGAATATTGCGATATATCGTATAACCCAAAATCGACACGCACCAAGATACATGGTGCTCTCTCTCTCTCTCTCTCTCTCTCTCTCTCTGTTTCTCTCTGACATTCATCGCTCCGCTGTGACGCTCGTCAACGTTCCGTGCCTCGGAAACGAAACAACAAAAGTTTCAACAAAAAATAAATCTCTCGCTGCAAACCTATCCTTAAATCACATAAAATCCAATAATATTAATAATAATAATAATAATAAACACAAACGTTCTGTAGCTCTCTGACGGTTTATCTGAACCCTCCACTCACTTCCTTCTAAAAAAAAAAAAAAAATTAAAAAAAAAAAATAACCTGAACAATGTCACTTCCTTCCCCCTCGTCTCCTCCCCATGCAAAACCAAAACAAACAAAAATTAAAAATTTCACAAGTTTTTTCTGTGTGGTGTTGTGTGTGTGTGTGTGTGTGTGTGTGTGTGTGTGTGTGTGTGTGTGTGTGTTTACTACATGTCTGTGTTTTTGTTTTTTTAATCATTTACGTTAAAATTTTTTTGTTTTTTCAATTTTTCCGTGTATGGCTTTACGTAATTTGTTCAAGATTTATCAAGAGTTGGCGGCGCTCTGCCCGCCTCCGCCCCCCCCGCCTCCCATCATGATGGAATCCTCTGATGAATCCGGTCTAACCCCGCCTCTGGGCGGTGCTCCGGTGATTACCCCACCTCCCTGTGGTGGGTTGTTATTGTTGTTTCCAGGGTAACAGGGCGGTACATAACCCATGCTGTCCTGAGTGGGCGGGGCTTGTGCGATCTGCTGCGTCTGAGAGGCCGTTCTAGTCCGAAAGGCGGAGACTCCCAGGTGGAGGTTGGAGGAGCCATACTGGCTGGAGTCCAGGCTCGACGGAGGAAGAGAAAGGGGCGGAGCCAAGGAAGACTGAGCCAATTGGTGATGGTGATGATGCTGATGATGGCCACCGAGAGTCAGCTCGATGCTGTCCTGGACTTGTGACGATGGTGGCGGCGACGACATCATCGCCTGACCTTGTGACCCTTGGCCTTGCGAGCTTGGAACTTGCGACCCTGGACCCTGGGCTGAGCCCTGCTGGCGAAGCTGGCGGCCGTAGACGGGGTGCGGATGCAGCGTCTCCATCATGCCCGCTCCGCCCAGGAAGTGGCGCTGCTGCGTAGCGGCCGGTTTGTGCAGCAGGAGCTGGGGGTACGACGAGTCACTGCTGTCACTGCCGGGCCAGATACGCAACTGCTGCTGAGACGGAGCCTAAAGAGAGGAGAACGACAGGAAGAGAGGGAGGAGAGGGAAGAGAGGAGCTAATTAATTTAACTTCATTATCTGAAACCAATCAGCAGTCAGCACCAATCATCTCAATTACTGACAGATTTTGAACCCCACCCACTTAGTTACTGTTGCTAGGTGAGGAGTATAAAAAGTGAAGGTGAAAGTAAGTGTATGGGTGTGGCATGGGAAAGAGGGAGGGAGGAGGTGATGTGGCTGAGTGTGTGTGTGTGTGTGTGTGTGTGTGTGTGTGTGTGTGTGTGTGTGTGTGTGTGTATACCTGCGGGCTCTGCATCTCGTAGTCGGTGTGTGTGATGGCGCTGTTGTAGTATCGGTTGCTGTACCGATAGTTTCGGTTGTCATTGGAAGAACCGCTGGATCCACCTGGGGTCAGAACACACAGTTACACACGTGGAAAGAATTCTTAACGTGCGTGTTTGTGTGTGTGTGCGCATGTGCGCGCGCGTACCAGAGCTGGACACAGAGCTGGTGGTGGAGGTGGAGTGGCTGTGGTCCATGGCCGGGCTGGTGGAGGTGGAGCTGCTGGTGTTTGTTCCCTCATCTGTGGTCTTTTTGAAGAAGTTGTGCTGCAGGGCGTAGAACGGCGTGATGCGCGTTTTTGGGTCGTAGTCCAGCATGCGCAGGATCAGGTCCTTAAACTTCAGGTAATCACAAGGGGCGTGGCCTTGCTCCCCGGCCCGCCTTCCCCCAGGCCCTCCAGTCTCCACCCCCAAAATCTCATGGAGGCGCCGCGTTGCAGGAGGTTTATACTCCTGGAGAGAGCAACGAAAAAAAGAGGGAGGGATAAAAACCACACTGTATGCCATCATCACCATCAAATTATCTACCACGCACGGTGAAAATCATGATGTAACGAGCAAAAAAAAAAGAAATGGAATTAAGAAATGGACATGTGAGTAAAAGTCTTCAAAAGACCCTTATAGACTGAAATTATTCAAAGAGAATTTAATTATGTTTTAAAGTTTATTTGATGTGATGTTCTGGTGATATCACACAATTTGTCTCTGGTGGGCGTGGCCTGTCCCGAATGCGAAAATCAGATAAAAATTCCTGAAATTTATTTGGAATCCAAACATCTTTTGAGAGTAGAGATGTTAGACGTCAGGCAGACCACGCCGCCTGATTGGCTGGTCCAGCGTGTACTTGGACTGTATTAACAACTACAGCTTAATGCATAAAGGTGTGCTATTTACACCGATAGTGAATCAGGTGATGTGCATGATGGGTAATGGGGAGGAAGTGCACAGGGAACAGGTGACTGAGTGTCTCTCCTGATGTCATATTTCAATTTTAAAAAAGTGAGCGTTATACTCCACTATTTAAGTGAGTAAAAATCGAGGTCTGTTTTGAGTTCCACCAAAAGGGGGCGCTGGTTTATAAGTTATAAGCTAGCACTAAGTTCTGGTGGGTATTTAGGGCGTTTCCCTCTACAGAAGATTCTGTGCTGTTTCCAGTTTGTTCACGGAAGGTAACCAGTAGCAACCAATTTTAGCAAAAAATTCCCAAGCGGGAAGCTATCAATCAATCGTACGTGACATCGCGCTGCAATTTCAGCATCAACATAACATTTTATCTAGAATTTTCTGGCCTTTAGGAAATTTAGGTATGATGCAATAACGCAGTAATTGTAAACAATAATCTCAAACGCAATAAGAGGGTGTGGCTCTAGTGAGCTCATGTAGCTATAGGCTAACAACAGAGACTCAGTTTAGGTCAAGAGGCGGACAATTGACGATTATCAAAATAGATGATTGTGGGTGTGTCATATAAAAGGGGAGGAGTCTAATGGCTTTAATGGTTGATTAGAGACAGTGATGTGATGATTGTGGGTGTGTCATATAAAAGGGGAGGAGTCTAATGGCTTCGATGGTTGATTAGAGACAGTGATGTGATTGTGGGTGTGCCATATAAAAGGGGAGGAGTCTAATGGCTTTAATGGTTGTTTAGAGAGTGATGTGGTGATTGTGGGTGTGAGATGTAAAAAAGGGGAGGAGTCTAATAGATTTAATGGATTTAGTAATTAATTAGAAGCAGAGTGCTACTCACGGAGGCTGAAGGATAAAGTACCTTCTTTATGTCCTTGTTCTTCTTGACGGTCCACAGGCCGTCTGAGAGCTTATCGAAGTATTTGCGTGCTTTAGGTGCCTGATCCAACATGTGGTTCGGAGGAACACCCAGCACCTCCACAATCTTATTCATCTGATCCACCTACAGATCAAAACAAGAATTACTTTTTATTAAAGATAATCAAACAGCAGACAGCGAGACGGAAATACAAATAATCACACACAGTAAAAACACATCTTACAATTCACCCTTTACTTTATATTTGATATATTAAATTACTATCACGTTGCTTTTACAGCACTGAACGAGGCTGTGATATAAAATGCTGTATTCTGTGTGTGTGTGTGTGTGTACCTCATTAGAGCCGCTGAACAGAGGCTCCCCCGTGTGCATTTCCACCAGGATGCAGCCAAGACTCCACATATCGATGGCCAGATCATAAGGCATTCCTAACAACACCTCCGGAGAACGGTAGAACCTACTCTGTATGTACTGATAGATCTGTCACACACACACACACACACACACACACACACACACACACACACACAAAAGAGGTGTTGTTTTGTTCAGTTATTTAAATTTTCTTTAGTAAGAGTTCAAAGATAAAGAAAAAGAAAATCAAAACAGGGATGAAAAGAGGAACGACTACAACTACAGTGAGGCAGAAGGAGAACAAACCAGGATAAAAACCTGAGCTGAGAAACATTATCTTTCATCCAGTAGCTCAGTTTGCTAAATGCTATCTAGGCAATTAATTTCTTTAATTTTTTTACATTTATGAAAAAAATATAAAGATTCCAGAGTTTAAAAATAAAAGGGGAAATACATAGTTCACAAATCTGCAGTAACACTGTTCCTCCACGCGAGGGCAGCACAATCTGAGTGCACACAAAAGCAGCAGCGACGCCTTTTCATCAACAGAGGGCAGCAGAAAACGAGTGTGTGTGTGTGCGTGTGTGTGCGTGCCTCACCCTCTGCCCAAGCTGACATGAGCTGCCGAAGTCGACGATTTTGATAGCGCTGCGTTTGGGATTACATAGCAGGATGTTCTCAGGCTTCAGGTCGCAGTGGATGATGCTGAGCTCAGGCGTGGCCAGGAAGAGCAGCGCCGTGCACAGCTGCTGAGCAAACTTCCGCGTCAGGTTGAGGGACACTCCGCGGAAATTAGTGTTACGCAGCAAATCGTACAGGTTATAGGAGAGCAGCTCAAACACCAGACACAGGTGATTACGGAACATGAAGTGGCGCTTCAGATGGACTGAGAGAGAGAGAGAGAGAGAAAGAAAGAGAGAGAGAGAGAGAGAGAGAGAGAGAGAGAGGTGATTTTAATCCATTTCCTGTATGAGGTTTATTGCTGTACACCAGTTTGACACAGTTTAAAACTGCAGCACTGACAATCACATGTTGATTTAGTGTAAGTAGATGAGAATTCTGTGTGTGTGTGTGTGTACCTATATAGTACTTCATCTCGGTGTCGTGTTTGTTCATGAGCTCGAGGAGGCGGAGTTCGATCTGCGCCTGGTTCAGGAAGGCTTTCTTATTCTTGATGATCTTGATGGCCACCCACTCCTGCTCGTGGTGATCGTACGCCTTCACCACCTGTGTGTCAGGGATGAGAGGGTCAAAGGTCATGGGGTCAGAGGTCATTAGTGAGCTTATTTTTGTAGTGCAGTGTGTTGCTAAACCTAGCATGTGTCTCTTTCAGTCTGTTTGTCTCTTTATGTATCTGTCTTTCTCTTCATCTCTCTCTCTCTGTCTCTTCCTATGTCTCTATCGCTCTGTCTCTCTGTCTTCCTCTGTCTTTCTGTCTAACGCCTCAAGCCACAAACAGGGACAGAGCCCGTGTCTTTATACACACACACACACAATGCCCATGAGTTATCCCAGCATGCACCTGGGAAGCCTTACCTGTCCGAAGGAGCCCTTGCCAATGAGCGAGTCGATTTCGTAGCGGTCGAGCCACTTCTCCCCGTTCTTCACGATGTAGTCGTAGTTATCGTCGTCGTAGCCGTCGTTGTAAACTTTCCGCTCTTTCTTGGTGCTCGAGTCCTCAGGCGGAACCTGCTGTGCACGTCGCTTCTTCTTAGTGTAGTACACCTACACGCAGGGCGCGGAAATACAGAGGGGTGGGGTTACACAGAGGAAAACAATATGGCTCATGATTACTGTGATCATTCTGTAAGTGTACACAAATGAGTAACTGTGTGTGTGTGTGTGTGTGTGTGTGTGTGTTACCTCATTGATGTGCTTGTAGGTCTTGATGAGATCGACGGAGAGTTTTCTGAGCGGCGCACTCACAGGGTCTCTAAAACTCGGGGGGATCCTCCTTTGCAGAATGGTCATATCGGACAGCACCTGCACAGTTTACAGGGGTCAAAGTTCAGTTCAGGTGAGGAGGGCCGTGGTTTAACCTTGAACACAACGTAATTCCTGTTACTGTAACCATCAATCAATCCAGTATGGAGGTTTACAGCGACCATGAGATTTTACTTCCTTAAATGTTGTTGATTGGTTTGATCTGGCGACCAATCAGAACAACCCTGTCAGTAAAGTGCTAACAACTATCAATAAATAATACATTCATATTTAACTGTTCAGACACATTAAAGCATTATTATTTGTTAATATTACAAGTTTAAAGAAATACTTGTAGAGGTTAGCTGTTAGCTTTGAGTTGCTACGGCTCAGTCACCATCCTAAACATGAAAACTTTTGTGTAGATGTATGTGTAGGCGGGTTTAAGCTAACAACGGCGTTAGCCACCATTCACTAACAGGAAAACAACTCTGAAACAAGTGTGATAAATTACACTCAGTACAAATAAAATGATCTGATTGGCTGAGCGTGACAACCTGAACATGAATCAGTGCAAAGAGGAGAAACTCAGAATTAAAAGGAACAGAATCTGATTGATTAGTGATGCAGAACCCGATTGGTTGCCTCAACACTCAGAGGAAAATATACTGTATACTAAAATGTGACCCTCCAGCACAAATCCAGTCGGAACTCGCATGACCCAGGTAAGCAGCTCATAGAATAACGTCATCTTTCATTTCCCACTTCCCACTTGGAGGCCGCTTATGTCCTAGTGTCGCGCACTGTTAGTAGCTAGCGTGTATGAGGGGTTGGGGGTTTCTGAACTAGTTTTAGAGTGTACATAACCGTTAGGAGACGATAATTTCATACAGTGTGTAGTACACTCTAAACTAGTTTTGAATTGAACTCCCGAACCACGTGCATGCTAGCCGCTAACAGCGTGCGACATTAGGACATAAGCGGCCTCCAAGTGGGAAGTGGGAAATGAAAGATGACGTTATTCAATGAGCTGCTTACCTGGGTCATGCGAGTTCCGACTGGTTTTGTGCTGGAGGGTCACAGATGTCTGGAAAAAGAATTACTGGGTATTTTTTAACTATTGTTACATCATCAGGAGGAATTTCTTCCTTATAATTTCTTCTAAATACTTTCTCACTTCAAAACTTTTTTCAGATGTGTGTAAAATCCCACCTCCACTGTGTTCTGATTAATCACTTAACTAATGAGGAAAAAAAATACAAAATCTATTTATATAAACTCTCTCTCTCTCTCTCTCTCTGTGTGTGTGTGTGTGTGTGTACCTGCTGCTGTTCTGCCATGGACTGGATGTTGCTTAATCCAGGATGAGTGTGCTGGCTCGACATGTTTCGCTCAGCGGGGGAGAAACACAGGGACGAGGAGGGGGGCATACATCCTGAACCTGAGAGAGAGAGAGAGAGAGAGAGAGAGAGAGAGAGAGACTTGATGTCTCTTGACCAGTAATAAAAATAAAATGATATATATCACATGTATAACACAAACTGTGCGTGAGGTACAGTACTTCACCGGACCGTAAACACGAGAACCGTTTTTACCAACATGTTTTTGATCAAAAATGGTAATAAAACCTGAAATTAAATTTCATGATAAAACCTACTGAAATTATACATTTTATTTTCATGTCATGGTGTGTGTGTGTGTGTGTGTGAGAACACAAGACCATATCAATCTCTCTTTGACACACACACACACACACGCACACACACACACTCATATTTTAAAGTAGTTTGACATTCATGTGACTTGCTGAACTCAAAATAACACGGTTGGGAGGAGGCAACATAAAAAACAGGGAGAGAAAGAAAGAGAGGGAGAGACAGAAAAAGAGAGATGAACAAGGAGAGACATAAAAAGAGATGGACAGGGAGAGACATAAAAAGAGATGGACAGGGAGAGACATAAAAAGAGATGGACAGGGAGAGACATAAAAAGAGATGGACA
>JBCNYH010000004.1:507576-518757 GCA_039654325.1 Tandanus tandanus
GAGAGAGTGACAGAGAGAGAGAGAGTGACAGAGAGAGAGAGAGTGACAGAGAGAGAGAGAGTGACAGAGAGAGAGAGTGATAAAGAGAGAGAGAGAGTGACAGAGAGAGTGATAAAGAGAGAGAGAGAGTGACAGAGAGAGAGAGAGTGACAGAGAGAGACAGAGAGAGAGAGTGACAGAGAGAGAGACAGAGAGAGAGAGAGACAGAGAGAGAGAGAGAGACAGAGAGAGTGAAGAAAGAAAATGTGTGTCTGCTTGTGTGTGTGTGTGTGTGTGTGTGTGTGTGTGTGTGTGTGTGTGACACCAACCTGGCAGTACGAAGCTGCAGTACAGTGTGACATCACGTCCGTTACACTCCAGTACGCGGCCGTTACACAGGGCGTGAACTCTCCGACTCTCCTGCAGAGACGCGAATGTAGCAAAACTGTAGGGTTTGTTAGGGGGCATGAGGAGAGACTGTACAGCGCCACCTTCAGTCAACACCGCCATCAGCAGCTCCCTGCTCACACCGTTTCCCAAACCTCCATTACACACCACCACACACTGAACACACACACACACACACACACACATTAACCTCATAAAAGGACAGGAAAAAATGCAAAGAGCAAACTGCATAAACTTTCCTCAGAAGGTGTGGTGCCAAATTGCACACCACTGCACATCCCTGCACCCCCAGGACCCTTTAGTAGCTTAATGAGCGCCTGATTTAAAATTACACTCAGTCTGTGGATTTATAACCTGAATATTTCACACTGTGTATAGATTATGTGTAAATATGAGTAATTCCTGGTTAGATTAAGACATTATCTACTTTTTCATCATTACATTTTAATTGATTTTCTTCTTGTAATTTATATCAATGCCAAAGAACTCTTAAAAACACATTTAAACACATATTCCATTTTCCCTCAGACTTAGCGTTAAGATTAAGGGTTAGTTAAGATTCAACCGGAAGTCCGCCGTGTTCCGGATTTACTGCAGTACAGAACACGGCGCAACACGTCCTGGCGCTTCCCGCCTGTGTTGTGTGGCGGTATTAATGGTTATAAAGCACCTACAGAGGGTGTACCTGAGTGGGTTGGGACGCGGTGGTGATGCCTTCATGCTTCAGAAGTGTGTGAGAAGCTTTCGTTTGTCTCTTCAGCACTTTTTTATCCTCTTTGGACCTTCTGACACTTTTCACGCTCTGTACTGGGTCCTCCATTGTGTGCGTCCGCGTATTAAGTCCGAGGTGCAACAAAAGCTGCAAAATGAGTTCCTGTTGGAATTTTTCGAATTGAGTATTATAAAATTCCTGTACTTTGCTCTGTGTTGTTGTAAATGACACCGTGATTTATTTTTTACATGCTGGAAATGCTACTTTTCTTAATTAATGCCATTTAACTATATTCTGTAAACCCTAAATGATTCCCTCGTTTTCACACTATCTGATCAAAAATGTGCACCCTAACCATCACACCCACGTGTTTCTTCCTCTGAAGTACCCCGGTGTATCGAGCATCTCTGTACTCTGTAATATTACAGTTTCACTGCACTGGAACTAAGAGACCAGAACACTGTTCACTATGATCGTGATCCAGTACACAAAGCACAGAACCTCATGAAGACGTGGTGTGTGAAGGTTGGAAGAAGGCGCAGGTTGTGTGTTCTGTACAGGGTCCTGACCTCAACACCACCGAACACCTTTGGGATGAACTGGAACCCTGTCTGAACCCCAGACCTCCTTCACATCCCCACGTCTGATTGCCTCATTAAAGCTCTTGTATCTGAATAATTCCCCCCCAAAAAAAGAAGAGAAAAAGAAAGTGGAGATAATTCTAAGAAGCAAAAGAGATTAAGTCCGGAAGGGGAAATTGCACATAAGTGTATTTAGATGTAAATTTACCAATATAACCATCAAAATTATTACAAAAATGGACCACAGGGGGCCCAGATGCTCCCGTCGAAAGGACCATTTCATAATATGATAATATAGAACAAGTACAGCAAGTTTGAAAGCCCCAGCTTCAGCACAGGGCAAGTAAATGTCCAGACACTAAAGTGTGACGGACAGATGGAACCAATTCCTAGAGCTCCTGGGCCACTTTGTGGGCGGGAGCTAATAATAAGACATTAATATACATCACTCATGTTTTTAACATTCCTATAATAATCATGATTAGATGACATATCGTAATACTGAGTAACATATAACCACACAGGACATTAAAGTTCCTTCAAGAGAACAATCACATTTTATACCAAATTAATTGACAATTTAGAAAATTTACTGCAAAAAAATCTTGGAACATAGACACATTTGAAGATGGTCATGAGGAGCCCTTAATGAGAAACACGTTTATTATTACACTGAAAAAAAAAAAAAAACCCCACAGAATTAAAGGTGTTTGAGTTTATTTATTTAAAAAAACAAAAGCATCATGACTCTGTAGTCACATGACCAAAAGAAACATGACCCCCCACCCCAATATTTTTGAATTTTAAGGAAAGCAGAATGATGCTGATAAACAAATCATTCACATACAGTAAGAGAAACTTTTGATGGTTTAATAAACTATAATATACAATAAGAACTTCCCGATCGAGTCACGCCGCTAATAACGGCTAGCATAGAGAGAGACGCGCCACGCAAACCGCTCGGAATCATTTCAACACTGATTTACTGAGGTGGTGGTTCTTCAGCTCCAGCGATATCTCTCTCACACACAGCTGGAGAAGCAGAGGAGGATTAAAGGCAGTGTTTCAGTCTGTGGTTGCAGTTGGAGGATCAGCGGGAACAGAAATAACGTCCAAACAAATTTACATCACAGCGCCTTCACTTCTTCTGTTTAGGAGGCGGCCTGAAGAGAGAACAAACACACTCGGGTTAGCTTCCGGGGATAAAAATCACAAGTGTGTAAATAACACGATAACGGAGAATTTTTTTTTTTTTACTCGAATGTGAAAACTTCACAGCACCGTTTTAGCACAAACATCTGCAGTCGGCTGAATACAGACAGTTTGGTAGAGAATGTGCGAGCAGTCAGTCAGTTTTGCCTCATCTTGACACTTGAGCAAAGATGAGTGCAGAAGTTTGTCCCTCCCAAACCAGGAAATCTACACGTGTATCATAAGTCCAAGACCCGAACAGGGGTGCGAATACTTATGAACGTGTCTGACCTGTACACCCCGACGACGACGGCGTGGTCTCTCTCGTAAGGCTCAAGCGTGAGCTGCTCCTGAGGTTTCATGTTCTCGACACTCATCTTCTTCACCTCGGAGGCGAACACGGCCTCGGGCGACGCCGTCGAGTCGATGCAGTTTGCCTGATGAGAGCGCAAATAATCTCACAAACGAAAACCACGCTTTCTTATAAACTCACCGTTATTAAACAGGGTTTAACGGCATTAAAGCGGCTGCGCCAATCAGAACTACAGGGTTTACCTTGATGGAAATGACAAAATGGCCGCCGTTCTTCAGGAAGTTGTGAGCGTTGAGAGCGACGATACGTGTCTGATCCGGCTGAGCAACATCGGCGAAAATCACATCCACCATCCCTAAGGAGGAAAAATAAATGCATAAATCAACATTAAACACCAGGAACAGAAACTTAACATTAAAATCAGATTCAGGTAAATAACGTTAATTTATATTCATTATTTTTTATACGTTATAATAAGTGTGTATTGCGATCTGCATGAGTGTGTACAAGTGAAAAGGTGGATCATTTTAATGAAGTCACTCACCAACCAGCATGCGGTATTTGTGTGGATGTCTGGCGTCTTCGATGATGGGAATAATGTTGGTTCTCTTTTTAGCCACGTTCAATAAATCACGACCTGAGCGGTGAGAAAACTCCACTGCATACACCAAACCATCCTATATACACACACACACACACACACACACACACACGTATGAGATGATCGTTTGGGACGATCTGAAGCCCCGCCCCTGGTGTATACGCGTTTCTTTTAATCTGATGAGTGAATCTGCAGGAGGAGGTAAAGAGAAACGAACGTACGGGTCCGACGATGTCAGAGACGTGAGACACGGTGGTTCCCGACGCCGCTCCCAGGTACATCACTTTAGTCCCGGGTTTGATGTGAATCTGATCGATGCCTCCCAGAATCGCTGCCGCCAGTTTGGAACGAAACGGGTTCCACGCCCTGTACTCAATCTTCGCTTCTCCGTCCTGACAGACAAACACACACCGCTTTACAACGATCCGACACACGGCAACTGAAGACGATGAGTGGGTGGGGAGCAACGTTTTAACATTAAGCGAAACGATATTGTGACATCATACAGCAGGACTTGCTCGGAGTGTTTGATTCAAAGACGATAAAACATCAGATTTATTTTCTCCTTTTACTTTCTGTAAGGCCAATAAGCCCCTCCCACTCGCCATTTTTTCTGAGATTTCACAAGTAACATAAAATATATATAAACTTTCTGAATAAAAACCTTGTTCCTTTTAATGACACTCTGGAGACAGTTAGATTTAATTTAATACTTAGAACTAAAATGTTTCTCCTTTCGTAGAATTTTTTCCCCTCTATTTTGTAATTTGTTATCTTTTAATAAATATTTATTTATTATTATTATTTTTCATATTCATTATTATTTTTGTTGTGAAATCTTTATTTTGAGGTACACTCAAAAAAAAAAAAGCAAACTATAAAAGATCATGACGACAGAGTCAGACCTCAACACTGATTCTCTTCTCGCCGTACACCGACTCCCCCACCACCATGTTCTTCGTCACCAGAGCGTCTTCCTTCCCACGGCAGATAAATACACCTAAAAGGGTCCAAACATCACAGAATTATTCTCCCATTCATTCACACACACACACACACACACCAGGAACTCAGACTCACCTTCATGTCTGTGTGGCTCCACAGTCACTTTCTTTCCTCCTCTAAACCCTCCCGCTCCTCCTCTGCCCCCGCGTCCCCTCGGTGTCCCTCTGCCTCCACCACGGCCCCGGAATCCTCCTTCACCCCCCGGCGACCTAAAACCTCCACCTGTAAACATCAACCTATTATTACCACCTTACCTGTACCTCACCCAAACACCCCAACCGTTTTATTCGCCACACACTCCGGCAACAAACCATCCGTTACTTTTTATTACAATAATATACATCAAAACATTACATTTTTTTATCTGTTTATGATTGCATCTAACACTTCGCACAGCGCATCAGTTCCTGTCCTCACCGCTGTGTATAACAAACACAAACCTGCAAACTGTAGCTGCGCTACTGAAATCCATCTCTCATTACCTCCACCACCGCGTCCTCCCCTAAACCCGCCTCTCCCTCCTCGGTCTCCACCACGTCCTCTTCCTCCTCCGAATCCACCCCGACCTCCTCCTCCTCCGAATCCACCCTGACCTCCTCCTCCTCCGAATCCACCCTGACCTCCTCCTCCTCCGAATCCACCCCGACCTCCTCCTCCACCACGAGGACTGAAACCTGGAGTGTAAACATGAGCAGTTTTAGCACACCGTGGTACAACCAACACCCCACAACACACACACACCCCGACCCGGATCATACGGCATCGTACCTCACCACCTCACACACACTACTCACATGAACTCGTGTAAAGTCATCTTTATGCTGATATTTGTGGATCAGTACATCTGTTTGTGATGTTTCACATTTTAAAGTTCTGTTGTTGGAGGATTGTTTTGCTTGTAATGTTAATGCCAGTGTTTATCACTGTAAAAATAATACTCTTGGTCTAATGTATGCAAACGAGCTCATGTTTAACCAGATGAAGGCTCATTAGCATAAACTCCAGTACCAATTTGAATCCTCAGTCTGCAAAAATGTTTTTCCCCAAACTTCTGTAAACAATAATAATAATAATATGGTGGATGAGATCAGTGTGTTCAGAGTGGACACATGGACTCTACAAAAACATTTCATTTACAGCCACAAAAGAGACACACACTCTCTCTCTCTCTCTCTCTCACACACACACACACACACACACACACACACACACACACACCCTAATTAAAACCCAATAAATGGAATTAATAAAATTAAACAACTGAGTGACTGAACAAACTCTATACCTCCTGTATTTAACACCAACTTTAACTACAGCTTGGGTTTAATGTAAATATCATTCAGTTCGGATCATAAACACATCAAACATCATTTATTTAAACATCTCTCCATAAAAACAGTAAAACAGAGAAGAAAGTGAGAAGTCCTCACGCGCTGCGTCCGTTAGCGCTCGAGCTAGCGTGTAAAAACGAGCTAGCACAAACCGCTAACCACTTCAACATTCATTCCTTTTAAATATTTACACAAACTTTAAGTCAAAGTACATCCCAGACTTTACTTTCTAACCACAAACAGACAGAAAACTCACCAGGCTTCATTATTAATCTAAAAAATAACCACTAAAGGAAAATAAAATGATTTCTTTCTCTTCGCGTCTCCGGATAAACTCTCTCAGGAAAGTTCACGCGCTCGAGACCACATGTGAGTTGCTGATGCGCAGCTCCTTTCCCATGATGCACTACGCGAGCTGGTTTCAGCACGTGAACGATGCTTCAACAGCGCCACCTGGTGTTGCGGAGGGAAAAACGCAGCAGAGGCGCAGAGGTATATCATCACATAAAAAATAATAATTCATGTTTTTAACAGTTCTATCATTCTCATAATTTCAGGGAAAATCATTTACACAAAAAACTAACACGAGAAATGTAAAGCATTTGATTTTAATGAGTTTCACAAATATATTTTTTAAAATATAATTATTATTTTGGGGGGAAATCTTCAGATAGACGTTAGTAAAGAGGAGGCTGCAGAGCCGTCAGCGTGTTTCTGCCCTGTGATGGCCTGGCGAGCTGTCCAGGGTGAACTCTGCCCTCGCCCAGAGTCGGCTGAGATGGGCTCCAGCCTCCCCGCGACCCTGATTAGGATTAAATGCTTCAGAAAATGAATGAAATCTACAGATATATATAGTCATTGAAAAAAAAACTGTATTGGCGCCATCTAGTGTTCAGAATGGAAAACGCAACAGCAGCAATCCTGAACTTTGAATGTTCTTCTCGTGCTTGCGTGGGTTTCCTCCGGGTACCCAAAGGGCAAAGACATGCACGTTAGGCTACTCTGCCTGTTCCAGATTTCCCCATCGACTGGCTCCAGCTTTCCCATGAGCCTGGCGGATAAACGCTGAAGATAATGGATGGATGGATATGAGAATGACTGATATAAAGTCCTGGGAAATATTACATGCATGAAGAATAATTAATTAAGTGTTATAGATATTATGGCTTTAAGCGATGATGTTTACCAGTTTTTAAATTTCTTAATTTTACATTTTGTTTTATTTTATTTTATAATTATTTATTTATTTATAGTATATAACATCAATCCAAAAATGCCACTGATTGGTTCTCTCTCTCTCTCGTTATATGTTTGATGTAATATTTCTGTTATTTTTTTAAAGGAAGTTACAAAATGGACATTTATATTTACTTGTGTGTGTGTGTGTGTGTGTGTGTGTGTGTGTGTGTGTGTGTGTGTGTGTGTGTGTGTGTGTGTGTGTGTGTGTTATACATTTATTATTACTAAATGGAGCTTGATAATAAAACCAAAAAAAGACTTTGAGTCAGAGTGAGATACGTGTTTATTTTATTGGTTTTAAAAACTTGTTACATGAAGGTATGATGTTCTTACAGTATAAAGTTCTGTACAAAAACCTGAAAACAAAAACAAAGCTGATGTTTCAGGGAGACGTGAGTTTTTACTCAGAGAAGGAAAAAGGTGATCTTTTACATGCAAAACGCAAAATATTATTTATTATTTACAGGTGTGTGTGTGTGTGTGTGTGTGTGTGTGTGTGTGTGTGTGTGTGTGTGTGTGTGTGTGTGTGTGTTTGTAACTGCTACACGTCATATGTCTTTAGTAAAAGGTTTGTGTACATCATAAAGAAAGTCATTTAAAAAGTTTTTTCTTTTATGTTTTGGAGCCCTTCAGGTTCCTGGTTCTTCCTGAGTGACCAGGAGGTTGTGAGTTTGAGTCCCAGAGATCTGCACTCATGATTCTTAATGTGTATAGAACTGTACTTATATAATTGTAATAGAAGTGTATATATATATATATATATATAGAACTTCAATATGAACTGTTGTTATTCTTCTGTGTTTTGATGTTGTATTTTTTGCTTCTGATTCCTGATCTGAGATGAAATTATACTCAGTGAAGATGTTTCTGGTAAATTTCCCACATGCTGGATGTGATATCACATCAATAATAAAAATGTAAATGTGTCTCTGGACATAAAAATTTTTCATCACCAAATTCCTCAAAGTTTTTAACAAATGAAAAAAAGTAAATTCATAACAAAAACAATCCTTTACATTTAAAGAATTAAGAATACTACGACTCTCAGCAGACCCACAGCTGGCTTTTGGGTTGTGATCGAGGTTTTATAGAATTCTAAACATTTTTAGAAGAGTCTTTTTCACTCCTGTTTTATTATTATTATTATTATTATTATTATTATTATTATTATTATTATTATTATTATTATTATTATTATTTTCCTTAGATGGGGGAATTGAGAGTTAGGTTGTAAATAAATCCTGTGGATCAGTTAGTAGTAAAAGAAAAAAGCTAAATAGGGCCATTTTTGTCATTTTTTCTTCATCTGGTAATAATAAGACCTGAAATTCTGAACATTTTCTTTTTGTCCAAATGACCACATGTTGGTTTTCTTGGTATCGGATGATTAAAAACAGTCTTCATTATGACATAAATCTCCACAAACTAACAGTGAAACTGTTAGTAAGAATCCCCCGCTGAATTAATTAATAATAAGAGTTTAAATGTGAGTGGGTGGCTGGGTGTCGAGGCATCGGTGAACTGGGATAAACCACGCCAGTCGCTGAGTTCCAGTAGTTGGAGGTGGGAGGAAAAAAACCCGACGAGGACACGGGCATGGGGCTGGAGTGCGCGCTCATGAAGTTCACTTTGGGCTGGTGGCTGTGGTAACCCTGGACGTAGGGCACTTCGGCCTGGTATTTGAGGACGCCGCCCTCGGTCGGGTGGTTTTGGTGTGCCTGAGAGATGCCCTGGAAATCAAACTTGTAGGCGTAGCGCTTGCCGTGAACTTTGGTCATGATGTTCTTGTCATAGTAGTAGCGCAGGGCACGGCTCAGCTTGTCATAGTTCATGTTGGGCTTGCTCTTGCGCTCGCCCCAGCGCTTGGCCACTTCGTCCGGGTCTGTCATCTTAAATTCGCCATTCGTTCCCTCCCAGGTGATGATGCTGGAGTTGTTACTGTCCGACAGGAGCTCCAGCAAAAACTGCCACAGCTGGATCTGACCTGAACCTGAAGAACCAGGAGAAAATTATAATCACATCACAACAGTACAGCATAGCATAGAACAGCATAGCATAAAATAGCATAACCTAGTACATAACATAGTACAATATATTACAGCACAGCATAGCATAGAATAGCAGAGCTTAACATAACATAACATAGTACAGCATAGAATAGCATAGCATAGTACCGTATTTTACAGCACAGCATAGAATAGCAGAGCATAACATAGTACAGCATAGTACAGAATAGCCTAGTACAGTAGAGTATAGTACAGCATAGAATAGCAGAGCATAACATAGTACAGCATAGTGTAGTACAGTATAGTACAGCATAGCATAGCATAGCATAACATAACACAGTACAGTATAGTGCAGCATAGAATAGCAGAGCATAACATGGTACAGCATAGTACAGCATAGCATAGCATAGCATAGCATAACATAGTACCGCATAGCCTAGTACAGTATAGTACATAGAATAGCAGAGCATAACATGGTACAGCATAGTACAGCATAGCCTAGCATAGCATAGCATAGCATAGCATAACATAGTACAGCATAGCCTAGTACAGTATAGCACAGCATAGAATAGCAGAGCATAACATGGTACAGCATAGTACAGCATAGCCTAGCATAGCCTAGCATAGCATAGCATAACATAGTACAGCATAGCCTAGTACAGTATAGTACAGCATAGAATAGCAGAGCATAACATGGTATAGCATAGTACACATAGCCTAGCATAGCATAACATAGTACAGCATAGGACAGCATAGCCTAATACAGTATAGTACAGCATAGAATAGCAGAGCATAACATGGTAGAGCATAGTACAGCATAGCCTAGTACAGTATAGCACAGCATAGTACAGCATAGTACAGCATTGAATAGCATAGCCTAGCCTAGCACAGCCTAGCATAGTATCATGTGGTTTCCAGTAAGAACATATAGTACAGTAGAGTGCGGTATATCATATAAAATTGTGTGTAGAGTATTGTATAGCATTGTACTGCACTGTATGTTGTCCCGTATAATGTAAAATAGCACATACACCGTGGTGCAGTACAGTATAGTGCAGTGTAGTATAATATAGTACAGCACGGCATGCCAGTGTAAGGCGGAGTATATTGTACCAGAGGATGGAATGTTATGTTCATGTATTTAGTATTTAGTTTAGTATAACATGATGGAGTCTCGTCCGGTAGAGTATTTTGTAGTGTATACACTCACACACAATGCATTATGGGTAGCATACATTCTATGAATAACTCTATGCAGGTGTCACAACGTGTTTATAAAGCATGTTTAATGATTTATTCTCTTGATTATTTGTCCTTTCTTACCCGGATTAGCGAGGCGGCTGCTGAGCGGCCCTAACGCTTGGTACGGATCTAAAAATAAAAACTTCTGCTTAGTAATCAGTTGAAAATAAATAAATAAATAAATAAATTTAAAAAACACACTCTTTGTTATAGCCTGAGTTTTTACCTTGAGTGATTCTGGGTGAAGGTTCTGTGATCCTGCTGTTGTGCTGCTGCTCCACTGGAGAACCTACAAAAATTCAACATTAAACAAAATTGTAAATCATTTAAAATCTTCTTTAATTACTATAAACTTCATTCATATAATTCCACAAACATGATAACAAACCTAAAAATAAAACTAAAACATCATTTACTATATCCTGTGTCAGGTAGAGTATTGATCGGGTGTAGATCAGGTGTGGATCTGGTATTGGTCAGGTGTGGATTAATTATTGATCAGGTGTGGATTAAGTATTGATCAGGTGTGGATCTGGTATTGGTCAGGTATTGATCAGGTGTGGATTAAGTATT
>JBCNYH010000004.1:548496-550996 GCA_039654325.1 Tandanus tandanus
TCTCTCTCTCACACACACACACACACACACACACACACACACACACACACACACACACACACACACACACACATTTCATTGCATCTTCCATTTAATCGAGAACTGCTAACGAGGGTTTTTTAAATGATTTTTTTTTCATTCTTTGAATTTTTTCATTCATTTTTTAAATCATTTATTTATTTATTTGATGAGTGAGTAAATAAAATAAATATTTTCAATATTTTGGAACTGTTGCCCCCACATGCAAATGCAAAGAAATAAAAGTTAATTAAAATTCGTTCAATTTTGTCCAAACCATCAGTTATTTGAACAAAGATCCCCTGGGATTTCCTAACATTTCCTACCCACAATCCTCAGCGTTACATTAATAATAGATTCGTAACTCCGCCCCTCCTGATTCCAAAACATTGTTCAAAATATTTTCTTATCTTTTCGTTTTTTTAAATAAAACAAAAACACAATTAAAATGTAAGTAAAATTGCGTCATTCACGCCAATAAATGTACAAATGTATTTAATAAAAAGAGAAACGTCTCCGTTTCGTTTATTTCTGTTTCATTTTCGCATTTTAAAAAATATAAATACCGCAAATTTCAGCAGCGGCAGCAGCTACAACTTCATTCGTTCGTTACACTTTCATTATTTTACATCCCAGGGTGATTTTTTACATTTTGCTTTAAAAGAAATTTTAGCTGAGCTCATTATAATGATAAATCGGCTTATTAAAAGTGATGCAATGTACTAAATTATTTTTGTTAAGAAATGAAAATTAATAAATTTATGCAACTGGTAGGTTTTTTTTAACATTTTGTCCTAAATCGAAATTGTACAGATTTCACCTGACTCTCGAATTAAGTTATTATGCGAGAGTTTATTTCCGGGGTGTGGATTTCTGCAGAATCACCGCATCTCACAAAATCTCTCTGAGTGTGAAAGTCTGGTTTTGTGTCCTGGTTTAAATGATCCCGGTTCTCTCTCTCTCTCTCTCTCTCTCTCTCTCTCTCTCTCTCTAGTTTATTTATACTTGCACAGCCTTTTCAGATCTTATACAGTCTTTTATTTCTTTTTACACCTCAAGTTCAATTTGCATCGTGACCAAAACATTTGTGCAAGTGTTCACGAGATCTTTAGCTTAGCATCTCAGCTAGCCTAGAAGCATTAGCGTCATTCAACAATGTAAAAGAATCTGATCTATTTTATGACACCAACAAGAACTAATTCTTCTAAATCTGCAGTAATGTCGTTGCATCAGTGCAAGAAGGAGAGAAGAAAATAAACACTCTGCTGTTCCCTAAAGCCACCATGCAAAGCCAGACGGGTCTGTGTTCTTTTAATTATTGCTAATAATTTGTTGTTATTTTTACAGTGATGGAGATCAAGAGCTAGCATTTTCGAAGCTGCTTAACAAAAAAATTATGATACTGGAACGAGTTCGAATTTTTTAAAAAGCGTTCGATGTGTGTGGAAAGTTTAGAAAGTAAAAGGCCTCAAATAAAAAAAAATACAATAAATAAGAAATGGCTCCAATAAACATCCAGAGAGGTTATCGTACATGTACATATATTTTTATGGAATATCAGCCTGGACATAAAGACCAGAAGAATTCAGATAAGAGTGCACTAGATTTAAACATCCTTCCTCTTAGAGTTTGTCATTTCCTGGCGTGAATTTAAAATGATGACGTTTTAATATGTGTATTAATATAAAATACAGAACAAAGTCAGTGGTTTGGGGCGGAATGCATTGAAAGACAGAGAGAGAGAGAGAGAGAGAGAGAGAGAGAGAGAGAGAGAGAGAGAAAGCAGAAGTTGAGCCACTGCTGATTTTGCAAACAGACAAGCAGCTGCGCTGCAAAAAACAACTGCAACTTTGCGGTTTTCACAAGTTTTAATCGTCCTCATCAACAGCACTGTGTGTGTGTGTGTGTGTGTGTGTGTGTGTGTGTGTGTGTACAAATAGTTGTATGCACTTTGGCACTAAAAAAAACCAGGGCACCAAAATGGTGAACAATAAACTGGCAGCATTTAAAGTTGAATTTTTACAGTGTGTGTTTATCGGCTGTGTGTACTTTCTCTCGGGTGCAGGAGCGGAAGTGTGTGCAGTGTGTGCGGAAAGTGTGAGCTCTGAGACAGGAAGTGTGTTGAGCTGAGATAAGGCCACCTGCCTGACTGCTCGGATCATTCCTTAAAAACACACAAAAAAGAAAAGAAAGAAAATTCAACCAGACATGGAATAACTCCACACACACACACACACACACACACACACACACACACACACACACACACACGAGAGAGAGAGAGAGAGAGAGACCCAACCAAAGACAAAGACCTGTAAAAGTTCACATCATCATCATCATCATCACCTGGAGAGATTCATGAAGCAGAAAGATGCACACATGACTCCCCTGATTTATCCGCGTGCTCGCCATCACTTCCAGCTTCTTTTCCTTCAAATAAAATCAAAGTCCATTTATTCGATGTAAACGCGTTTTATTAGCT
>JBCNYH010000004.1:555996-558516 GCA_039654325.1 Tandanus tandanus
TTCTTTTCACACGGTTCATTTCTCGACCTATTTATATGCAAATGTTTTCACACATAACTCTCTGCGTATGATTCATTTTCACATGTGATTTGTGTGATTTTTAAGTAGATTATTAGGGGAATTTTGAATGAAAAGTTCATTAACATATGAGTAGATGAGTGGAGAAGGATCTTATCCACTTGCACACCGCTCTATAATGAACTGATGTGTTCATGTCACTCACATCTGAGTGTTTAATTAAAACTCGTTTGTGTTGCTCGAGTTAATAAAAGCACTGAGTGATGGGCTTCAGGGACTCCGCACTCTAGGTGTGATGTTTTTTTAATTATCCAGGGAATTTCTCTCTCTCTCTCTCTCTCTCTCTCTCTCTCTCTCTCTCTCTCTCTCTCTTTCTTTCCAGACCTCCCCTCCCTTCTCGCTCCATCTGTCCCTCTCTTTTGTGTGTGTATGTTTAAGTATATTGTCCCTGAATGGCTTACTGACTGTGTTTTTTTTTTAATTCAGTGTCTCTGGGTCGTCCTCGAGCGGCAGGGCGTCCAGCTCTTCCGCTCCATTTAGCTCAGTGAAGCAGCAGCCTGGTTAAACAAAAGAGCTGCAATCTGATCCTCTTTCGTATTCACACACACACACACACACACACACACACACACAGTCCTTTCAGGGAGCTTCCTTTGCTGAAATTATTAATGCAGCTAATTAATGTGATGCTTTTATCTAAGTCTAAGCTTAACCAGTGCACATGGTGCACTTAGAGGAAAATAATCAACAACACAGACAAGAATTTAGAAATTATGGTAAAAACAGGCATTGAGGGTGGGGTCAGAGCTGGATCTCCATTGGTATGACCCACTTATACACACACTTATATAAACAAGCAATTTGGGGTAGCTGGGATGTTTTGGGAGGTGGGATGAAACTGGTGAACCCAGAGCAACCTATACAGACATGAGGAGTACATGAGGAAGAACTTCATAGATCCACACTGATGAACACATCAATTTCAATTCAGTTTTATTTGTATAGCACTCTTTATAATTAACATTGTCACAAAGAAGATTTATATATTAAATGTACCCTCAAAGCCAATTGTTAAAATTGATTTTAAAATGAAATAGTCTACTTCACTCCTTTGGGGGATGGTTGACTTAACTTGAAAATAGAGTTATTGCCCTTTGATGATCATGTGACTTGGCAGCCATCTTTGGAATCACCACATGTTGACAGTCTAGAAGTCCGTGCTGTTGATATCCTGTATTTGAAGGTTCATGATTTCTGATTCTGAACATTGCAGGTAGGTAAAACTTTCTCACAACCCTAAAAGATATTCCAAATGATTGTTTAAATCAATTACCTACTGTATACGCATATTAGTGTCTTCTATTGTACGGTGGCGCAGTGGTTAGGGTGCTGGGCTCATGATCAGGAGGTCATAGGTTCAAATCCCTGTTAGACCCCCAAAGTGCTAAGACCCCTGGGCAAGGTCTTAACCACAAGGGTGCCTCTGTCCACCCAGCAGTATAAATGGGTACCAGTAAAAAATACTGGGAAGGTAACCTGCGATGGACCAGCGTCCCATCCAGGAGGAGTTGAACTCCTGGTCGCTTCACGCTACAGAAACCGGGAATAAGCACCGGCCTGATGAGCCACTAGGCTCGGGTGTAAAAGCCCAACAGAATTACCTTTTGTTAATATTGTGCAGAATCAGCACTTTACATTGTTTCCATGTACAAAATATCTTTTCCAAGATAAATGTACAGACAAGGAACTATTTTGTTAGAAAAATATTTGATGTGAAGTTCTTATTGATTGAAGTTGGACTCACCTCCAGTTTTTTCACATTTTCACTTTCCTGTTCCCACTGTGTTCCATCAGTTACCCACAAAGATGGGTTTTAAATAAAACTGTAGTTGATGCAGTGTATTGTTACTTATGATTTACTATTAGAAACTATTTTTGCAATGTCATGTGGCCTTGTTTAGTTAAATTGATTTCTTACTTCATAGAAAGCACATTATTTCTAATCACAGGTGAAAACCTAGGGAAGTCTTCTGTCCAATCAGTTACCGTTTTAGTTCTTCACTTATGACCATGATCTAGTCACAGTTTTTTGTTGAAGTGGTTGCTCACAATTCATTTATGATGGCTTTTCATGGTTATGTTATTAAAATTTGAAATAATTTATATCCTTGAATTTATGTCTTTTCTTAAATGCAGAAGTATTGTCTAAATGTCCCCTCAGTTATACACCGTACACCGTGGAATGTGCATAAAACAAATTGTTCCAGACTCAGAAGGGAAACCCATCCTTATTTGGGTGAAACCAGATAAAAATACAAACCATGTAGCAGAAACTTCACTATAGTTTAACATGAAGTTTAGTTGGTTATTTTATAATTGTAATGGGAATTGTAGTCCTAAAGCATTTCAGTAAATGAATTTATACCACCAGCAGTGAAAAGTCATCTTCACAGTTTCTGAGTGGATATTTAGGTCCATATGGATCATCATCAGCAGGAGCGA
>JBCNYH010000004.1:580901-595901 GCA_039654325.1 Tandanus tandanus
CACACACACACACACACACACACACACACACACACACACACACACACACACACACAAAACCATTCACACTGACACTCTCACTTAGGGACAACTTGGAACAGCCAATTGTCCTAATATGCATATTTTTTGACTTTGGGAGGAAACCAAAGTACACGGAGGAAACCCAGACAAGCATGGGAAGAACATGCAAACTCCACACAGAAACGCCCTCGCCAAGCCTGGGACTCAAACCCAAGACCATCTTGCTGTCAGGGAGACGTTCTCTTTAGTTCCATGTGGACTGTTGGTTCGGGGATTTGTCTGGATGATCTTCCACTTCATATCTGGTGCACTCAAAGCGCACTCTTAAAAAGATGGCGATCTTCAGAGATCTGGAGCAGAGACGAGGTTACAGCCACCACATGAAACCTCCATAATTAAAAACACGTTCTTTCATCGAAATAATATCGCATCCCAGGATTCCTCTGATTTATTCATTAATGCAGAAACTCTGACCTGATGCTTCTTCTAATCTGGATTATTTATGATTATTAACCTCATACACATGTTGTGATCTTCTGTCGTAGACTCCACAGAGTGAGCGCCTGCAGGTCCTGTTGAGTGCGCTGGGTGTGTCTCCGTTACTGAATTCATGCCCCATCCCAGAAAATCTGCAGCTCGCTGTGTACGTCACAGGGTTCTGGCTAAATCATGCACAACCTGAACCAAAAGCAGAAATGTTCTGGGCTTTACTCATCGGCCTGGTTTATGGACACCTGGGCAGAGAACACCCGAGCGCGACAGGCAAGGATCAGACTGAGATAAATAAAGATCCGGCTGAGATAATTAGAATCAGACTAAGATTTGAGATAATTATGGATCAGATACTCCGGTGCTCAGGTACTTTAGTTTCCTCCCACAGTTGAAATTCATGCACTTTTTTACCCAGAGTTTGCTGAGACTGGCACCGGCCTCCCCGCCACCCTAATAGGTTAAAGCAGTTCCGCAAACTTCAAATGGTATGGATAGATAAAGACAGTGGCGGGCCGTTCATTTGGTACCTGGGCCTTCAGTGGGGACTTAACGGACTTAATCCACCTCTTAATACCACCACGACCACGTCACAATTATAGAAACCATCAGTAATATACAAAAACGCAATATAACAAGGCCTCTCATTACAGAGAGAGAGAGAGAGGCATTTCACGTATTGAGGCCAAATGTAACAAGCGTAAATGTAACGGCTCGGTGATGAAGGGTTCAGAATCAATATTTATCTAATAACATGACAAAAACATAAAAAATTTAAATAAAATACATCACACTCACCAGAGATGCTGATTATTTATAGACAAAATCCATCCACCTTTCTTTTCTCTGACCAACCAATCAGAGGACGGAGAAATGCTGACGTTATTGTGGGTGATAGCTGGCCCTGTGAGGTGAATTTGAAATCTGATTGGTTAAAGAAACAGCCCCATCACTATTATAGTTTAGGTGACATCGGCCAGCACTACTGGTTCTGAAGGCCCTGGGCGGGTTAGACTGACATGGCAGCACATAGAGGCCGAAATCTGATTGGACAAAAAAATCTAACATCCACATACATGCACAGGAAGCAGTGCAGCCAAGAGACACGCTAAGAAATGAGGAGAACAGGCTGTTGAGAATAAATTTATACAATTTTATAGAACAAATACTAGAATTTCAGTTGTCCTGATAGGGTTTTTTGGGCCAGCAGAGAAGGCCTTGCTGGCCCTGACGGCCCGCCGCTGGGTAAAGATCAAAGTGAGATCAGTAAAGATCGGTCTGAGATTGGTAAATATTAAAGTAAGAGAGGTAAAGAAGAAACTGCTAGGTGGAAGTTAGAGATATTTTGAAGTGATCGCGGTAACCGTGTGTGTCGTGTGAAACTGATGTTCACGTGTAAACGTTCCTGTACAGCAGGTGAAGGAATTACTCTAATGGTCAGGATGGTGAATGTTGCTTGAATATGTGGTTGATGTTGAGTGTTGTTTGTGCGTATGCAGAGGCACACAATGTGATTTCAGGGCTTAAAAGCCTGCAGGATCGTAACGATCAGAAGAATTTGGACCTGCAGTCGGCTCATGCTTACTGTCAATGGCAGTGCTGCCTGATGAACAGCCTCGAACTAAACCAGCTGCTGAATCACCCGGTGCCGGAGCCGGAGTTAGCATGGTACAGTCACATCTTAGTTCTTTTTCTTAACTTTGGAACAAGTAACTATGTTTGTGTGTGTGTGTGTATGTGTGTGTGTGTATAGTATTACACTGGTGGTTTAGAACAAAAACACCCAACCTAAGCTTCCTCTACCTGTAGTGTGTGTAGCTTACCCACGATCCAGGTTGGGGATCGCGGGAGCTCTTCCTCACACTCCGCCTGTGTGTTTGTGTTTTTCAGGTTGTACTGCGGCTCTCTGGTGCACGCTGTTGCCGACGAGCTGATGAGGGGCGTCGAACCCGAGTCTCTCCTCATCGGAGCCTCTTCAGCCGTGGAACTTTACCAAAATCTTCAGGCGGCAGTGGAGCGTGAGCTGGACAGCCACCTCATCTCGAGAATGAGGACGAGGGCGGGGCCGAGTAGGCACAGAACACCAAACGATCAAGAGGACGACCTGAGCAGAATTTTCCAGCATGTAATGAGTGATGAAGAGGACGATGACGACGGAGACAAGATCTACGAGGAAACCTGCAGAGTTCGCACCAGACACGTGAGTCGCGCTCACACGGAGGATCCGAGAGCCAGGAAGTACGAACGCGTGAAATGGCGATAGATTCAACTGAAACTGAACAAAACACCTGAACTGATTTCATTTTAATTTAATATATAATTTAAATAGGAAATTATTTCCAGCACGTCATGTTTATTCTGATTTTAATCATGAAGCATTTCATGAGCTGTTTACTCCACACACCTTCCTCCATCGCCAGCCGTCTGTCTGATGCTGAAGGTAATAATGTGACGCTAAAGCAACATTAATAAATCATTATTATGATCATTTTCTCTCCCACACACAATTCACACACACACACACACACACACACACACACACACACACACACACACACACACACACCCCCCAGGAACAGAAAGAGAAATGAAGATTGTGTTGAACTGAGATGATTGTAGACGCTTCTCTCTCTGTGTTATTAACAGTATTATAATCTACGGTACGTCACGCGCTGGAACCTCAGATCAAAGTACAGAATCTTTGATCTGAACAGAAACAAAAGATGCAAAATATGATGAAAAAGCACAAACTCAACACAAACACTTTGCACTTTGTTTTTGAAGTTCTGTTGAATCTTTCTGTCCAAAGTTTGTTCGTTGTGGATTTCTGCATGTTGTTCGTTATTTCGCGCTCTTGAATTTTCCCGGAATAAGTTTCAACCTTTAATAAAATGACTGTCACAGTTTGGACCAAAAGACTCTCTGACTGTTGTTTTTGTTTGTGTTGTTCTGCCCATGTGCTTTTTGTCTCCACCTCTCTGTCTCCTCCCTACCCTCATTCGCCTCCCTCCACCTGTGCCCTGTCATCGTGGTGGGGGAGGTAACTGGTGGGGGAGGTAACTGGTTGGGGTATTTATTTCCTGTCTTTTCTGTTCTCTGAGTCTTTGTTTGCTGTGCGGTGAGTTAACAGCCTGTTTTGTTCTGAACCAAGAGTTGTTGTTTTTTTCACCTGGCTTGTCTCTGGGTTTTTGTTGGATAATTTTTGACTGCTTATCTTCTGAGAGTTTTTGAACCCTCTTGGGATTTTTTTCTGTTTTTTTCTTTGCTTTTCGCCTGAGCATTTTCGTGTACACCTTCTGCCAATAAATTATTGACTTTAACCTTCACTCTGTGATTTTGGTTCATATTCTGGGACTTAGTGGCTTGTCACCTGTCTTACACTTGTTGGTTCAGCCAGCGGTGGGTTCCCACCCCGATCCGGCTGTTACAGTGATGGGAATTTTCTGTACACGTCCAGTGTACCTTCACCTCCAGATAATTACTAGGGTCTGATCTCCAGGTATCTCACAAGAAAATAAAAGGCCTTTCGAACTCGCCTGCTGATTCGCCCCACTGTCCCTTTAAGGCTTTTTGTTTTATATGTTCGAGTTTTGTTACTTGTGTGGTCTATATTAAGTGTTCAGTGCAACTATTAAGTTTTTACAAATTTAATCACATCATAAATACAACATACATCATATTTACATAATACATCATATTTCTGAATAATAATAATAATAATAATCACATGCAGCTCTTCCTTTAATACATCCGAAATATCTTACAAATCAAACCCAACTGTATCTTAATCTTCATACCACAACATCTCACAACCTCCATCTGCGCCATGGGACCCATCTCTGATAACCGTCCTCTAAAACAAGCTGCCAGGACGCAATACAGACATTTATACTTAACACGAAATATTATCACATCCAAAAGAATTCTTTTTATTATCCGTGTGGTTGTGAGCTGTGGAGTTTATCCAGAGAGCCAGCGTGCTGGTGTTCTTCTCCTTCATCACGTACGGAAGCCTGTGGAGCGATGATCGGATTGGAAACCTCTTCTGTCTTCCCTGGTCTTCGGTGTATCACAGGTGGTAGGTGTCGGAGTTGTCCCTAGACCAAACTGTCTCTAGGTGTGTGTGTTTTGGCTCTGCGATGGCCTGGCAGTCTGTTTGGGGTAATACTTGTGACATTTGGCTGAGATAGGCTCCAGCCTCCCTGTGACCTTAGTAGGATTAAGCGGATCAGAAAATGAAATAAAACTTTATGTTCCATCATCCATCTGTGATCTATACTACTTATCCTTCATGGTTATGGAGGAAACTGTGGGGCTTCGGTGCATAAATTTTAATTATACTTAACGATGAAAAAAATTTTGAGTAAATTTTTTAAAAAGTCAGAGCCACAACATGATTTTTTTTGTTTGTTTTGTTTTTGTTTTGTTATGAAGTCGTTTCTTTATTCGAACACAGACGCACCGAACCCTGGAGCTTCTCACAGTGAACTGGAAGTTCTAACCGCTGCACCATGGCACCCAGTATTGGAAATACAGTAAGTGTTATAAACAATAAACTAAATTAAATACCGAAGAACGGCTGGACGGAGCTGTGGAACGTTTCCTCCTCTGAAAGTCGTATACCATCATCTATAAACAAACATCAGAGTTTATTATTTAATACACATCACATTCTCCACAAACAAGAGATTAAAAAATCACAAAAAATTATTTTAAAAACCGTTTATAAAGTTCATAGATAATAATAATAATAATAATAACAATAATAATAATAATAAGGGGGCAGTGGTGGCCCGGTGGTAGGGTGCTGGATTACTGATCTGAAGGTCGGGGGTTCGAGCCCCACTATCAGCGGGTTGTCACTGCTGCCCCCCCAGTGCAGCTAACTGGGTTATTAAAGGCCGGCCATGTCTCTCCCTGTCTGTGGTGAGAGGAAAGTAAAAGAACCATCGCTGATTTTCGTAAAGAGGAGGCTGCATCGCCGTCAGCGTGTTTATGCCCTGCGGTGGCCTGGCGAGCTGTTCAGGGTGTACTCTGCCCTCGCCAGGTCGACTGAGATGGGCGCCAGCCTCCCCGCGACCCTAATTAGGATTAAACGCTTCAGAAAATGAATGTATGAATGAATTTCAGATTAGTAAGTCAATGTGTTGTTGTGTTGAAAGAGTGTTGATTTAATTAAAGCTGCGATTATTTATAAATGATTAAAGTAAATTAAATACCAAAGAACGGCTGGACGGAGCTGTGAAACGTTTCCTCCTCTGAAAGTCGTATACCATCATCTATAAACAAACATCAGAGTTTATTATTTAATACACATCACATTCTCCACAAACAAGAGATTAAAAAATCACAAAAAATTATTTTAATTAAATACCGATGAACGTCAGGACGGAGCTCTGGGATGTTTCCTCCTCTGAAAGTCGTATATGTTCTTCTATTAACAAAGCAAAGCATTTATTAATATGTAATACACGTCACATAAATGTATTGCTATAAATTGTGCTTTATAAAAACCCCTCAGTGTGTAAATGTTCTGGTCCATACGGTGATGTTTAAGCATCACGATATCACAGAGAAGGACTATCACATAAACAAAACCTCGCCAAGATGAACTCGTCGCTAGAGAAAAGCTACAAGCTAACGTTAGCATAAAAACAACGACGGGGACAGAAAGCTAACATTCACATTCAGTAAAATACTCGGCACTAGAGTACGAGAAACATGGAACAACCAGAACAACTGGAGATATTTTCAAATGATGAGAGAAAAGTATTCAGCCCGTACGGAGACGAATAAAGTAACGATCCACCCGACACGATGAGTTAGCGTCCGGTTTTTACCTAACAAATACCTCAGAGTGAACTCCCGTCCTATAAACAAATCCAATTTACCTTCATTATCCGTCTGGAGGGCTGCAAAGCTCGACATCTTCACTTGATCAGTTAAAAAATAAAAGCGGTAGAACTTTGAGAATCGGCGTAAAGATAATAGACTCCGTCACTCAGTGAGCGCCGCGGAAATGACGTAAAATTCAGCCGCGCCGTTTCCGCAACAGCTTTATTTTACTTTACGTCATCCAGTTAAAGTCCTCAGATATTTAAAGATGAAAATAAATAAATAAACAAACAAACATACACAAATAAATAAATAAATAAATAAAAAGATTCCTCACTAATGCAATCAAATTCCTCTCCTTATGATTATTAAATTCTATAATGACTCACCAGCATGGTTCTACCGGGTTCAGGGCGTGGTCTTTTCTTCTCTGTTTCCATCTTTATGTTTCACTGTTGGAGGTTTTTTAGATTTTAACGGAATTTATTTTCCCATGAGGAGATCAGGACACTAAGTATCACAGAACTCTCAACAAAAACACAACCAGAATTCCAACAAAATCCCAACACAAAATTCCCACCAGGAATAAAAATCTCCAGGTTTATTGCCGACTCCTCGATCTGCGTCAGAAGAAAAAACTCTTCCACCGCCCTGACTGTGTGATCGAGAATAAAATCATCTCAGACGCGTCGGTTCAGTCCTATCAGTGCGCAGGTTTCTTATAGGTTTTTATTCCAACCAGTGCTGTTGAAATGCAGAGAAGTGCACAGGTGGAATGTGGGGTGAGACCGGGATTGAACGACTCTCATGCGGAAAGAAAACTTTGTATATTTAAAACTACTGGAAATATCACCAGCACGTCCTTCAACAATACCACGTCTATCCATTCTATCCCAGATGAAAATAACCCGTCAGTCTCTGAAAAAACCACAAGATTTCACAGGAGTAAGATACAGAGTCCAGGTTTATATAGAGGTGAAGATGGATCAGGTGACCCGGAATGACGAGCTTGCAACAGGTGTGTACAATCATTAAATGATGAGGTGGCAAAGTCCATTGGTCAGAATTAAGGTGAAGGTGATCACTGCTTGGATGATGGGAGAGGATCAGATGAGGTTGTTACAGGTGTGTGTTTGCGTCTGGTGTGTGTTTGTGCGGTGTGTGTTTGTGCGGTGTGTGTTCGTCTAGTGTGTGTTTGTCTGGTGTGTGTTTGTCAACATCAATTCAATCATCTAAAAATCAGAATTTACAATTTTCTTAAATGTTTCTGGTTTAGGAAAAGAAAAGAACAGTGAATCATTTAGGAATCAAAAGATTCGATTCTTTAATGATCTGATTCACCAACAATCTCTCAGTGATCTCTGGATGTCATGAGTTTCAGGCGCTAATCTGAATATGGTTATATTTATAACAACAGAAAGAGAATATTCAAATCACCGGGCTTCATTTCTCCAGGAAGTTCATCAGCCGTACTGAGAGCAGAACGCCACAGAGCCGGACTCTAATTTGCATTCATAATAAAAGCTCCTGTAAACTTCTCTATAAAGATACACACGTCCTTCCAAAAACTTCACTCACCGCGTCCCAAATGTCAGACGCTTTAAATATTTACGCCGGACCTTCGCCACGGAAGTGTTTGCTCTACGTTTGTTTGTCTCTCTGTTTTTTTTCACACAAAAAGTTATGAATGGATGTTTTTGGAGGGGTGGTATTACAGCAGGCCCAGCAGGGGGTGCTGTGTACTTCTTATTATATTTTTCTTTCAGCTTGCCAGAGGTTTGCACTCTCTAATTGCTTTTTGAAAAATTAATCACTAAAGCTGTTTTAATGATTAATTTGGTGTTATACATCACACTGTACACCCTTTATTTCCCATTATTATTATTATTATTATTATTATTACTATAATTAAGCAGGTTGATTCCTGTAGTTTGTTCCTGAGCACACTGAGATCACGGTCATGGTACAAAATGATCATGACGTGCAGAACAAGTACACACCAGAAGGAAAACTTTCCAGAAGGTTATCACTCCATCTTTGTTTTCATTTTCAGTGAACTGATGCTTGGAGTGAGTGTGGGACTGTACAGGAACCAACGCCGGGACAAGGACAACTCAGCCACGTCCAAGGTTAATAAAATGTGCTTTACGCATGCATACAAATAGCTACACACACACACACACACACACACGCACACACACACACGCCACCTCTCACACAGTCTTTCAGCCTATATTTAGTGCGCTCTGCATTGGAACATGGATCCTGTAGCACTCTGGTACGAGTCCAAGCAACGTGAGGAAATGAAACACTGCAGTAAACCCAGAGAAGAGAGAAGCACGAGGACGTCAGGAGTCTGATCTCCGCTCGTCATCAGACTGCTCTGTGAGTCGAGACTGTGTATGTTTTATTATTGAAATATTTATTATGTGTCCAAGCACTTCTCTCATTCACTGTTATGTTGGTGTTTAACTGCATTCATTCATTCATTAAAGCTAAATTCATTTAAAGTGTTGGAGGATAAACAAAACCGATTTATTTTCCAATTTAAAATCCTCCACACTTTAATCATTTGCACTCTCAGAACCAGGGAACTACACCGTCCCTTTAATCGGTCTGGATCTCAGTGGTGTCCTCCAGAGTACATCTTTTGCACCTTTACTCTTTTACCTAGAAAGTTAAGGGTGATTGTTTGCTCGTACAGGTACAGGACATCCACATTTCCAGGTGAAACACTTATTAAAGATAGAAAGCGTGTGGGTTTGATGGAACCACTGAAATGACAATTAAAGGGGTGTAATCTAAAACCCTTTTCTCTGACTGTATGTTTATAATTTGATATTGTTCATTCCTATTTTTCTAGTAATACATTGTGACCCCACACTGATCAGCATCAGGCAGGACATTACAGAACAGCTGGACGCTAAAACTCAAAGAGCTTTATTTACTGGTTAGCGTTCTTTCCTCTGAGATGTATAATCTGTAATGTGTAATGCCATTTCTGAACTTTATAAACAACAGTTCACGTCGTTATTATAACACGTTAACATTTACTTTATCTCACCAAACTAATTAGCAAAGCTAGCTTACATTGAAGCAGATGTTCTTTTGAAGTAGATTGCCACACATCTTCATAGTTAGCTAGTAATTTTTATGGTTTTATTTATTTGTTTGTTTGTTTGTTTTATTGACTTTTTGCTGGCTAATAGGCTTCTGGAAGAAAAGTGTGATCAAATTTCCAGCTGTAACAAATTTGCAGGTTAGAAAAGCAACTAAAATTCACCATATTTACAATATTTTTAAATTCTGAATTGTGAATATTTTGTTACATCACAAGTTTCCAAAAATTCCTGAAACAGCAATAAAATATGTACAGCATTTTATTTTACAGTCACTGCTGTGTCAATGACTTCACTTTTTATTTTTTATATATAAGAAAGGTGCGATTTTAATATAACAGGCAACAAATGTCCTAATTATCTCTTAACCTTTTTAAAAGGATATTTTACAGCAAACAAATTTGAGATTGCATTAAAATAACGTTTTAATTAAACATTAATCTAGTTTTAACCTTAATAAAGCCATCAGTCAACAATTTCTTCTTTCATTCCTTCTTGTTTAAATAAGACTTAAATTCTAATTCAGTATTTAATATTCAGAAACTCACACTTCCTTAGACAGTAAGATTCCACCTTTTCACCCTCTACACAAAAATTGCCTCTGAGTGTGAAGGTAAGTGTGAATAGTTGTGTGTGTTGGCCCTGTGATGGACTGGCAAGATGTTCAGGGTGTACCCCACCTTGGCCCCGAGATCTCCAGATCTGATGAGAATTATTAAACAGGCTCCAAATTTCCTCTTATTTGTATCATTTTTACCTTCTTGAAGCAGTTATCATTCATGTATTATTTTTTTAATTTGTAATGTACATCAAACTCTATCAATAAATAAAGTGTTTCCTCCTCAAGATCCTAAATTTCTTTGTAACAAACATAAATAGACATTAAGAGGCATTAAATTGTAAATATTGAACTCCTTTAGACTCTGATTAAATCATTAGATCCTATATGTAATATAAACATCCTGTAATTACAGGGCTAAAAACATTATCTTTGCCCTCGTCTCGTGCACGCGCCTGTCTCTAAGGAACACCCGTTACTTTTCCTGTGCGCGTTCATGTTCTCGACTGTACCATAAAGTTGTGAGAGGAAGGGGTGTAGTGTAAATATGCTTACGAATATTTAAATATATATTTCAGTTTTCAAATTTAAACTCGAAATTTATTGACATTGAATCGTGCTAATGGTTAGATTTTTGTACTGATTCGTCACCGAGACTCAATATACGCTTTAAATACTTAGTTTTATCCTCGGTTCTCCCCTTTAATTTTAAACTTTTGTTCGACTTTAGCACCGACTTTGCTACATTCCGATGCTATATCGCTTTGTGTAATATTTAGCTGGATAATAATAATGATAATAATAATAATAATAATGTTTAAAACTTTATGTGTATTTTAAAGATTACTTTTATAAATAAATAGTGAAGATATGTTTCTTTTTCGTGTAAATAGGTTACTCTAAATCTGCTAGCATTTCCCCCTATTATTTAGCCCAGACTAGCTAACTTAGCTAAAAGCTGGCTGGAGTCATTTATGCTAGTTGTGCTAATTATCGACTCTGCAAATAATAATAACAATAATGTGTAATTTTTTGTCTATTTATTTTTTGGTGTAATATATTTCCGTGCACTTTATATAAGCGGACTTTTATTGTTTTTATTACCGGGTGTGTGTGTTTTTGGAGAGAAGACTGAGGTGTCATTGAGAAGGTTTGATATAAATGTAAGCTTTAGGTTGGACACAGTGCTGAGCCGAGCTGTGGGGAGTTAAAGGGAGTGTTTGGGGTCAGAGGATGCTGATGTGTTCCTGTGATAAAGTGGATTTTAATCCCATCACACAACGCAAAGTTTATGAAGCCGAACAGGATCATGGGAATGTGGCTCAGTCACCAAACGGGAGGTAGGACATGGGTGATTTATCTTCTCCTGCGTGTTTCTCTGATGTTTGCTAAGATTTGTGTGATAGCTGGACTAGAAATGAATAAATTTCCTTCTAGAGGTGACGTCATTGTCTCATTTCCGGTGTCTATCATGTGTATAAAGGTGTTATAACGCCGGCCAGATTGTTTAACCAGGTTTATTACCCTGTAGTGTGTGGATCAGTGACTGTACACACAAGTCAAGCAGAGATTCATGCTGTGCAAACACACACACACACACACACACACACGTGTCCCGTGTGCACATCCCTGTCAGTGAGCTGTTGCTATAGAGACATTAATGTACCTTCTGATGGTGGTGTGGTGGTCAGCACGTCCAGCTGGCAGTAAGAAGGTCCTGGGTTCGAGTCCCGGGCTCAGAGAGGGTGTTACTGTGTGGAGTTTGCATGTTCTCTCTGTGCTTACGTGGGTTTCCTCCGGGTACTCCAGTTTCCTCTCACAGTACAATGACATGCACAGTAGTCTGATTGGCTGTTCCAGATCGCCCCCAGGCGTGAATGTGGAGGGTCGTGTGTGTTGCCCTGTGACGAACTAGCGAGCTGTTCAGGGTGAACCCCGCCTTCTCCCAGTGTCGGCTGAGATAGGCTCCACCCTCCCCGCGACCCTGACAGGGTTAAACCGTTTGGTAAATGAGTGAGTGAGAAGAGTTCTAGACTCCTGGGGGGATCCAGGTTCTGGGCTGAAACTTAGTGAGTTAATAATTTATAAAATGTGTTAACGAGGCCTGAACTCTGGCTGCATCTGGTGAGCCCTGTGTTTCTCTGTGCGGTTTTCCCTGCGGTTCTCTCCACGGTTCTCTGTGCGGCTCACTGTGCGGTTCTCCCTGTGGTTCTCCCTGCAGTTCTCTGTGCAGTTCTCCCTGTGGTTCTGTGCGGTTTTCCCTGCAGTTCTCTGTGCTTCCCCCTGTGTGGTTCTCTGTGTGGTTCTCCCTGCGTTTCTCTGTGCGGTTCTCCCTGCAGTACTCTGTGCGGTTCTCCCAGCGTTTCTCTGTGCGGTTCTCCCCGCGTTTCTCTGTGCGGTTCTCCCTGTGAGTCTCCCTCCGTTTCTCTGTGGTTCTCCTTGTGCTTTTCCATGCCGCTTTCCCTGCTTATCTCTGTGCAGTTCTTCCTGCGGCTCTCCCTTTTTTTTCCAGGTGGTTCTTCATGCAGTTCTTTTTGTAGGACTTCCTGAGGTTCTTTGTAGAGTTCTCCCTGCGGGTCTCTGAGACTGCGTTGTTCTGTATTCACAAGAATTTTACAAAACTTTGTGTTTAGAACTGAATCGTCATCGGGCATCATTACTGAGCCACTTCCTGTTTAAATTTAGGAACTGTTTGAATCAGATTAAAGAACAGACACAGGAACCTTCAGTGTTTTTAATTTATACTTTTTATTTTTAACTGATTGAAGCGTTCAGACGCTGAGACTTTAGCAGGATGTCAGGATGATCTCAGAGCGTAACCCAGCCGCAGCGCCGCTGCTCTTCTCTCACACAGTTAATGTTTATACCTCTGCGTGGAAGAATGACCTCTGACCTCGCGTTTCCACGTCCTTATCACACTCAGACCCTGGAGCTTTAATCTGTTGTACAACATCAGTAAAGATTATTAATGACATTATAAAGGTTTACACAAACCCATCTTTAAATAACCCATAAAGAAACCCAGAGAGTGTTTGCTGTTTCAGGAATATAAATTCAGGGAACTGCGAATAAACGTAATTAAATATTCGGTTGTAGTATGGAGGCGTTGGGGGGGTGTTTGTTCTTTTGGAAAAGTAATGGAGTTAAAGTTTTTCTGATGTAATATCCACGTGTTTATTGTGAACATGTCAGGGCTCGGGGTCACCGCAGTCACGCAGTCACGCCTGTGATATCACTCCAACACCGTGTTTATAATCACACCACGATTCAGAAAAGAAAAAATGATTTATCAAACAGTCTCTCCTCTCCTCAGGATGCGACTGATGATGAAACCGCCGTGTTGGGCATCGCCGTGGTGATGGCTGCATCTGAGTGATGACGGACGTTTCAGAAACACGGACTGAAGATTTGGATCCTGTTTGATCTGAGAACGATAAATCATTTATAAACATCTGAATAAACCAAGTTGAAGTTAAGGTGCTGTGCAGGCCACGTCCTGTAGCAGCAGGCGGCAGAAAACCAACGATGTCGCAAGTGACGCCACGATGACATCGCGCAATCGAGTGTACTCGAAATGCGGATGTGGAGTTTGATTTAAGGTCACGCAGCGAAGCGACTCTCTCTCTCTCTCTCTCTCTTTGAAGAAAACCAGGAGTTTAAACGTTTCACGTGTCATTAAATGGCTAAACTCATCTCCATCCCCAAGCTGAACGTCCTCCCGCCGTCGTCCGATAACGACTCGTGGTCTCCATCCTCCAGCCCACTTCCTCCGAGGCACTGGATTCGGAATGCAACCAGAAAGAAACGCAGAACCCCAGCTCAGGACGAGCGCGATCCGAGGGACGGAGACAGCACCGAGGACAAGAAGACTGGGGCGATGAAGGGGAGGAGCCACTCGCCTGTCTGTATTCAAGGGGAGGGGCTTGTAGAGGAGAAGGTGGCTAACCCCGCCTCTTTCCTCCTGCCTCCGTTTAGGTGTTCCTCTCCGAGCAGCAGGCGGTCTCGGTGGTCGCTACGCAGTTTACTTGCGAAGGACTCGGACTGCGAAAGCTGCAGGTTAGTGATAGAGAATGTAGAACACCTGCACAAACAAATAAACAAATAAATAAAAACAGCTGATACTGTGGTGAAGACCAATCAGGGTCAGCGGATGAGTCTTTCCGAGTCGAGTTTTCATCCTTCCGGTTCATTTTCCGACTCGGATGCTGCATTTGTCAGTCAGGAATGTAATGAGGGTGCGCGTGTGTGTGTGTGTGTGTGTGTGTGTGTGTGTGTGTGTGTGTGTGGTACAACACTGGAGGTTTCGGATGACGTTTGTTTATTGTTCCCCACCTCTCGCTGTTCATATTTAATCATGTGGCCGCAGCGCAGGTTCCTCTGCTCCTCCTCTCTGAAGTCGTTCTCCTCTCTTATTAACGCTCTCTCGTTGTGTAAGAGCAGCATGTGTGTATTCATCATCGTCTTGGGCCTTTCAGGAGATGATGTAAGACGTAACAACGCTTCAGCGCCTTTTTATCGTTTTACAGAAAGTTTGTAAAGCTGCGCAGTGGATATAAAGAGGTCCTGCGGAATATGGCGGAAAGTTGAGCGGGTGTGAGAATGTGATGTAATCAGAGTAAATTTACCTGGACATGGCAGCGTGATGTCAGGTACAGGCGATTAACTCATTATATCACTGAAGTCTGGCATCAGTACACACACACACACACACACACTTTTAGGGTAATCTGTGTCTCCACAATGTCCTCGCTGTCCTAGAGTTCAAGAGTCATTTCGGCACGTATAGCTGACGCAGTACATAGTGTGGAATAATCACCTGTGATGGGAAGAGGAACAGTGATGGCGTACAGAGATTGGGGGGGGGGGGGTGTAGTCCTGTATGCACTGTCCTTGCAGCCCTATCTGACTCTTTTGGGGCGTCTTGTTTGTCTTGTTGGAACGAATCCTTCTTGTGAACCGATTCTTTGTATTGAATCA
>JBCNYH010000004.1:622107-635101 GCA_039654325.1 Tandanus tandanus
GGGGAGACAAAGATAGACACACACACACACATACACACACACACACACATCAGATATAATAACACATAATGTGTGTGTGTGTGTGTGTGTGTGTGTGTGTGTGTGTGTGTGTGTGTGTGTGTGTGAAACAGACCCTCCATAAGAGCAGTTCTCGAGGTGTGTGTTATGTGGTGGACTCGGAGGTGATCACGTCAGGAATCCCGTACCAGGATTATTTCTACACCGTACACAGATACTGTCTCACCTCCGTCAGCACGCAGAAGTGTCGCCTCAGGTCTCTCTCTCTCTCACACACACACACACACGACAAAAGCACACGCATCAGCTAATAATGATGGTGATGAAATGATATCATTCAGGGTAACATTACTGTGTGTGTGTGTGTGTGTGTGTGTGTGTGTGTGTGTGTGTGTGTGTGTGTGTGTGCAGGGTCTCGTCAGATATCTGCTACAGGAAGCAGCCGTGGAGTCTGGTGAAAGCTTTAATAGAGAAAAACACCTGGAGTGGCATCGAGGAGTACTACAGACACATAGGTATACACACACACACACACACACACACACACACACACACACACACACACACACACACACACCATTATCACTCCCTTCTCTTCAGGTATACTTTAGCACTGTATTGTCGGTGTGGTTATCTGCAAATAAAGCATTGTGATGTCATCAAAAAGGTCATTGTTTAATCCAATCCCATGATGATATGATAATTAAGTTCAGTTTGAACAGTGATGTGTTTTATCTTTTCAACTGTCTGTAACACATAGTTCTCATTACCAATGATCTGTTGTCACGGTAAGGTGAAGATGGATCATGTGACATTAATCTAGATTCCGGTACTGAAACCACACTGTGAAACTGAACTACAAGGACAGCACGAGCCAACCAGCAGTATGAGGGATGGTAGAAGGTCACGGAGGCGGTGCCAAATTCAAAACACATACTCATGCATATTTATATATGCTGCTCTGTTAATCGGCGTTTCTTATTTGCATAAATTTTGTTCTACGTGATTTATTTTTAATTCTTTAGAACGACAATCAATGGGAATTCTTGGTGTTTAAATCATGTTTATTTGTTTTGCCTGGTAACCATGGTAATAGGTAACGTGCCCTTAATTAAAGCCAATAAGACTGAAATATAGCATCTTATAAACCTGTACAGACACACCCTTTAATAATGTTAGAATAATGTGTGTGTGTGTGTAGAGGTGGAGGTGTGTAAGTTGCAGACTCTACTCCAGTCCGAGGCGTCGGTGGTGTGTGCAGGAGAATCAGAAGCAGTCAAAGCTCCTCCCACATTGCGCAGGCGCAAACACATCTTGAAACGTGGGGAGGGGGTGTCTCCTGGGGGCGGAGTCAGTGAACAAGGGGGCGTGACCCGTAGGGAGCGCAGAGACACAGGTGAGGATGTTGTGTAAACCCCTCTAGTGGTGGAATCGGGAATTACAGTGGAGTTTCACGTGTATTTAACAGGCTGTGTGTGTGTGTGTGTGTGTGTGTGTGTGTGTGTGTGTGTGTGTGTGTGTGTTTCAGGTGCACAGTACCTGAAGGTTGGTGAGAGGTGGCGTGGCTCTGCAAACAACAACAGCATCACCCTCCTGCTCATCATCAGCTTCATGTGAGTTACACTGCAAGTGTGTGTATGTGTGCGTACTCATTTAATTACTTTTTGATTGATTTATTTTTGTTGTTATTTACTTGTATAATTGTAGCTCTCTGTGATGTAACCAGATCCAACCAGAACCCTTTTGTGGCCTTCGCAGACCAGAAACCATAATACAGAATATTATACCAATAATAATAATAAATATAATAATAATCTGTTAGAGCTGCATTCCTTTTTAAATTCCATTTTTCTTTTCTTTGTTCTTTTATTTATTTTTTATTTTATTTTTTTATTCCCGTCCCGTTCTTCTTTTTTCTTTTCTTTGCTCAGAATGTTTTGTGCTTTTCTTATCAACTTTTTCTAAACTTTTTATCACTCTTCTCACTCTATCTCTCTCCCTATGTCTCTCTCTCTTTCTCACTCTCTCTCCTGCGGTGTGTAGGATCTGTATCAGGTACAGTAGTTGCTTGTTGTGCTTGTTGTTGTTGTTGTTGTTCAGTGTCACGTGTTCAGTGACTGTATTTACTCTTCGCTGTAACTGGGGTTTAAAAGTAAAATGGAAATGTCTCTGAGGCCCCCTAGTAGTTATTGGTGAAAACACACCCATTCCTGAGTTAGTGTAAGGTACTGGATGATGTTGAGTCTAAATGTTGACTGTTGTTTTTATATCCGCAGAAAATTTTAAAAAACCTGCAGAAATAATACATTTATGAATTATTTTAATAATCCTGTACTTTTATTATGTAATCTCATCTAATAATGTTATTTAAGTTCCACTTCAGATAATATCTCACACACACACACAATATGGGAGTGTCATCATTAAAAAGGGTGGGGCAGTGGGCGGGGTCATTCTCACTGCACGTGCCCAGTTTTCACTTCATGGCGTCTTTTATTTCCACTTAAACAGCTTTGAATGCATGAACAGTGCTGTGTGTATAAATATAAATATACAGTTAGTACACTCCATCTTTTGTGCTGTATTTTCTCCTTAAGTTGTGAATATAATGTCAGTGGGTTCACATGGAAATATGTCCTCTCTCACTCTGTGTGTGTGTGTGTGTGTGTGTGTGTGTGTGTATGTATGTGTAGTCTGGTGGTTTTGGTAGCCCTGAACATGATGCTGTTCTATAAGCTGTGGGCTCTGGAACGAGCCGCTCACACACTGCAGACATGGCACTCGTACTCACTGTCAGACAGGTAACACACACACACACACAAATGCATGCTCACACACAATCATCACTTATACACACACCTACACACACACACACACACACACACACACACACACACATTACTAATGTGACTTTACTAAGGTTTTTATCTACCTGTCTGTCTCTCCCTATTTATCTCTTCCTGTCTCTCACTCTGCCTGTCTGTCTGTCTCTCTCTCTCTCTCTCTCTCTCTCTCTCTCTCTCTCAGTCCTCTCCCCCAGTCGTCATCTGAGTGGATGAAGGTTCTGCAGTTACAGCGTCAGTTCCATCAGGCACAACTGAACAAATGGCAGCAGATCCTACACTCCTCCGTCACACTACTCGATCAGGTGTGTGTGTGTGTGTGTGTGTGTGGTCACGTGGTACAACATCTCCATGCCCATTTACCACAGTGAAACAGTTCTCTCTCTCTCTCTCTCTCTGTCTCTCTCCCTCTCTCTCTCTCAGATGAAACAGTCTCTGGAGAATTTACACAGAGGAATAATCAGATCCGAGGAACAGGAAACTGTCGCTCCTCCATCTGAACCTCCATCATCACCTACAACAGACACACTGATGGACCAGTGACACACACATACACACATACACACACTCACACACACACTTTTTGACCGTTCTCTGAACAGTGGACTGCGATCATATGATTGGGCGAAATTACCCACAATGCTCAGCACCTCCCACTGTGACTAACTGTGAATGCAGCGCTGCCTTTCCTCACACCCCAGTCCCTACACCCTAATCCCTACACCCTAATCCCTACACCCCAGTCCCTACACCCCAATCCCTACACCCCAATCCCTACACCCCGATCCCTACACCCCAGTCCCTACACCCCAGTCCCTACACCCCAGTCCCTACACCCCAGTCCCTACACCCCAGTCCCTACACTCTAATCCCTACACCCTAATCCCTACACCCTAATCCCTACACTCTAATCCCTACACTCTAATCCCTACACCCCAGTCCCTACACCCCAGTCCCTACACCCCAATCCCTACACCCTAATCCCTACACTCTAATCCCTACACCCCAGTCCCTACACTCTAATCCCTACACCCCAGTCCCTACACCCAAATCCCTACACCCCAGTCCCTACACTCTAATCCCTACACCCCAGTCCCTACACCCCAATCCCTACACCCCAATCCCTACAACTTAATTCCTACACCCTAATCCCTAAATTCTAAACTATGTACCCTAATCTATACGTCTTTAACGCCACACTGTACACCCTGTGATCCCTGAATCCTAAACCTTACACCTTAACTTCCTGAAGCAATAAATCAGTGGTGGTTTGGGACAGAACCAATCTGTTCACTCATAACCAAGTAAGATTTAGAGGGACACAACCACCGCTGGATCACTGTTACACAAAGGTGTGTGTGTGTGTGTGTGTGTGAGATTGTTACAGAATTCTCTTTTTTTTTCCTTTTTTATTGTTTTTTTTATCGTTTCATCTCGCTTGGATTCTCACTTTTACTTTATTTCTTCCTTTGTTTCTGTTTCGTTCTCTTCATGTCACTCCCTAACCCCCTACCTCTCATTCTGTGAGTAATTTGTCCACACACACACACACACACACACACACACACACACACACACAGTTTTAAAAGGAAGAGGCGGGTCCTCATTCCTCAGAGCTTCTTCCTCTTCTGGGGTCAGAGGTCACAGACTCCACCCCTCCTCATCTACAGACTGTTTTATCTTCCTTCAGCGACGTCCGCCTATAACGATTACCCAGAATGCTCAGCTGCAACACACTTTGTTTTTTCTGCTGAACGAATGGAACTTGAGAGACGGTGCGACCAACCGCTTCAGTATTTATTTCTCTGACTCTGTGTGTGTGTGTGTGTGTGTGTGTGTGTGTGTGTGAGACGGGACACAGGATGACAACCACAACAGCAATAAACTTCATGGGGAAATGTGTGATATTTATAATGAAACGCAGAGCTGCCTGTACGAGAGATGTACACACACACTGTTACACTCAGCAACAGGGTCTGAAATTAACTCCGCCTCCCAACAGAGTGTCCATGACAACCGTACGCAACCGCACCAAAATTCGTCCCGCTGATTCATTTACATTTATTTTAATCAGGTTTTTTCAGCACAGCAGTGCGTGTGGGAGGTAACCTAATTATTATAAGTGTATTTTTTAAATAGATTTGCATAACCCCACCCACAAGTGTGATGCAACAGGAAGTTTCAAATAGCTTATACATTTGTGCTTTTCCAGATATTTCTATCCTAAATTATTTTGTATCTAAAGGGAATTGATTGCTCCAGTCCACCAGGAGGCGCTGCATCAGAAATCAAAGTTTTTTCCCCCACAGGATTCATAAACACGTGGTGATACTTCGAGACCCAGAGTTACTCCTGTACCAGGTTCTCATGTTCTCTACAATATCTGTAATTTTTAATTAATAGCCGAAAACATTTAAAAATGTAATTAAATTGATTACTCGTCGGAGTGTGCACTAATACGAACGGCAATTTCTACAACGAGACAGAAGTTTATTTCAGACCCTGATTATAAAAGCTGAATTGTGTCTTTCTGTTAGTATTATATTTATGTGATGTTACATTGAGCGGCGTGTCCGAGTCGCGCGGTGTGTGTGCGTGCACATGTCATTGATTGTATCGTTATTGTTTTATTTTATCGGATCAAGACTTGAAGCGATCAGAGTTACTGTAGATCTGCAGGTGTGTCCTGATTATTGTTTATGAAATACATCACGATATTGAACCAGGAATATCGTCATGATCTGTTTCTCATGCTGGTAGGATGGATAGAGGTGCGAAACGTTCCATCTGTCGGATCTTCAGAATCGGACGTCTGATTAAAGACATCACAAGTACGCTGAGTCTGATCTTTTCTTCCTACCAAGGATGAAACACCAGAGATTCACTGGAACTGAACCCATAGCAATAAATACTCGCATTTTCACGTGTTCTTTTGTGAGACGTTAACGAAATGCTGGAGATCCAAGTGAGATCATTCTGATTCGAAAGCGGCTTTAAAACAAAAACAGAATTTGTTGTTGGGAAACTGATTTACCTGCAATTTCATTTGATTTAATGTCTTTTTTATCCACAACCCCAAATCAGAAAGAGTTCGGACAGTGTGCAAAATATAAATAATTAAAAAAACAAATCCGTGATTTCTAAATATACTTGAACGAGTATTTGATCGCAGACAGAACGAACCCGAGACGTTTCATTTAATTCGACCTGCAACACATTCCAAAAAACGTTGGGACGAGGAAATGTAGGGATAGTGATGAGATAAAACACTGAAATAATGATGCGAAACAGACCATTTTCATCAGGATTTGGTTCAGAAGCAGAATCCAGGGCCAAGTCTAGTGTTTCAGAAGTAAAGGATCTCCACTTTATCAACAAATCCATGAGGTAATGATTCAAATGTTTAAAAACAAGAATGTTCCTGAAAGAAAAAGAGGAAAGGATTTGAATATTTCGCCCTTTATGGTGAGTAAAGTCATTAAACCATTTGAGGAATTTCGGGGTGTAAAGGGTAAGGGCGCAAGCCTAAACTGAACCCCCATGATCTCTGATCCCTCAGACGGAACTGCATCAAGAACCATCATTCATCTGTAGCTGATAGACCCACGTGGGCTCGGGAGGACTTTATCAAACCTTTATCCAGCTCTAGAGTAGAGTTTCATCCTCAAACACCGGTTAAAACTTCACTGGGAAAAGGAAACTTTTATGTTAATGAAGTCTAGAAATGCTGTCGACGTCTCTGGGCTCAGAGGTTCTGGGACCTTCTCACAGTGGAAACTTGTATTGAGATCAGATGAATCAGTGATCGGGGCATTTTTGGAAGTAATAGACACCGTGTGCTACGGAAGAAAGACGAAAAGGACCATCCAGACAGTTACCAGATTACAACAAGTCCAAAATCCAGAGTGTGTGAGGGTATGGGGTTTGTTTCAGGGTGTGTGTGAGGGTATGGGGTTTGTTTCAGGGTGTGTGTGAGGGTATGGGGTTTGTTTCGGTGTGTGTGAGGGTATGGGGTTTGTTTCGGTGTGTGTGTGGGTATGGGGTTTGTTTCGGTGTGTGTGTGGGTATGGGGTTTGTTTCAGGGTGCGTGAGGGTATGGGGTTTGTTTCAGGGTGTGCGTGAGGGTATGGGGTTTGTTTCAGGGTGCGTGAGGGTATGGGGTTTGTTTCAGAGTGCGTGAGGGTATGGGGTTTGTTTCAGAGTGCGTGAGGGTATGGGGTTTGTTTCAGGGTGTGTGAGGGTATGGGGTTTGTTTCGGTGTATGTGAGGGTATGGGGTTTGTTTCAGGGTGTGCGTGAGGGTATGGGGTTTGTTTCAGGGTGTGTGTGAGGGTATGGGGTTTGTGTCAGCGCCCGTGGTGAGGGTAACTCACACTTCTCTGGTGCATTAATGCAGAAACGTCCAGAGACGTCTGTGTGTATTTCAACAAGACAAACCACATTCTGTGCACATTACAATGGCGTTGCTGCGGAAGAAGAGTGTGGAGCTGCTGGACTGGCCTGTCTGTGTTCCTGAGCTTTATCCTCGATACAAAATGTGTGAAGAATTCAGAAATTACTTCGACCTCGTACTGAAGAACCTGAAACACTTCCTCAGTCGATGTCTTCAGTCCCGAAACGTCTTTTAAGTGATGTGAGAAGGAACAACTTTACAAAGCGGAAAATATTTTACTGTCTTAACTTTATTGATTTAAATTGAAATTTAAATAAATAAATTAGAAAATTCAAGAAATAAAACATTAATAAAGAATTTTAGTGAAAAGCAGGTCAAAGGTTATTTACTGTTTGAACCACTGGTTCCGTTTTAATTTAAAATTGAAGTTAAAGTTTTTTCTGATTTGGGGTTGAAATTTCTTTTTATTAAAAATCCTTGTTTTTAAGATTTTAATCCGGTTTCTGGGTGAAAATCACACTGAATTGTTATAAGCCCCACCTTTTTAATGTTTTGTTTTTGTTTTGTTTTTTAGTTAGTTGTTCTGTTTAACCATTCGTAATCATTTCTTTCAGCATGTCTGCTCTGATTGGCGACTGGCAGTCGCGGTTATAAAGCGTGAGACAGTATATCTGCGCCACACGTGGAAAAACAAACGGAGATAAAATGCAAAATAAAAGTATTTAGGTTTCTGTTTGACCCCGCCCTCGCCCAGAGTCGGCTGAGATGGGCGCCAGCCTCCCCGCGACCCTAATTAGGATTAAGCGGTTCAGAAAATGAATGAATGAATGAAAGGTTTGTGCTGATACAGCACTCATCAACCCCTGCACATCTTCATATCATCCATCAAGTCACATGGTCTCCAGCACCTCTACCACACCCATGCACAATGAAGCACTAGTACTTACATTACATTCGTTTAGCACTCTTGGTCTAGCCCTCATGTTGTGTTCATATAATGTTAAACAATTTTGTGTTCTTGGTCAAAAATAACCAGCTGATTAAAAGTATCATAAAAACTGTAATAATGTACATCATATCACTACTTTTTGTGTTAGACTGTTTAATCAACTTAATTTCTTGTACGTTACAAGGTTTGAGTTTCTATAAGTTGTTTGTGGCCTGTATGCCTCTTTGATATGAGATTATACTTCTTGGACTGATTTAAGAAAAAAATATATATCTACTAGTTTATTTTGACTACAAGAAATAATCAGATGAGACATAGTCTACTGCTTATCACAGACTACTATGGGTCAAAGTTACTAAGGACATGTGAATCCATGTGAAATTTTTGTACAGTCACATAAAGTAACACATGTTGTGTTTATTTATGTACAATGGACATTATACTAAAACTACACTTTACATTTTCACAATACCCCAAAACATTAATCAACAACTAACAAGAACAATAACATTACACTGTTCATCAGCCTTTCACATGTATTTTTGCCTGAGAAAAGAACAAACGAGAACAAAATCAAGCTTCTAAACTTGGTGCAGTGGGTTAACTCAAACTTCAATCCTTTTTTTTCTCATGCACATGTTGGACAATATGCACAGGTTTTTGCATGTCTCTTGCAAATATATCCATTGCATTTGTGGCACATTAATCTTGTTTTGACATCTCTTGGCGCACACAGACTACACCTCTTCCTCTTGTCACCTTTCTCTCTTGCAGCAGGGAATCTTGCTTCTCGGCCTTGTACATCTGCCACCAATGCTGCAGAGATAGACGTTCGGGGAAGATGTTGGCATTGTTGCGTGGGATGCATCTTTCCCCAACTCCTCAAGGAAAAGCCTACTCTTGAAAAAATTCCACTGCTTCCATCCTGGATTTTCAGGTTGAAATGAAGACCAGGAAAAGTTTCCATTCTTTGATATGAATGTAACAGCAGCTTTAGCATCGTCATCATCTTCATCACTGGATTCCTCCTCATCAGATGCTCCTTGACCTGGGATGTATTCAGTGTCATCTTCAATCTCTGACACTTCCTCCTTTAATCCATCCTCACTGTCAGCTACCTGGCCTCTCTCCTCCTCATCAGTGTGTTGATCAAAAATGTAATCAAGGGCTTCACTTACAGTATATCAACCTGCCATTGTGCTGCCACACAATGAATTGTGAGCAAAGCCCCAAAAAAGCTTTATATACCAAAGTTACGAGAAAAGTTAAATGTTATTGAAACAATGTTGCAACTGTAGAAAAGAGCAGAAAAAACACAGAAAAGAGACTCTACTGAGCAAAAGTTCCCATGGTGGTTGACAGTGTGTGTGTGTGTGTGTGTGTGTGTGTGTGTGTGTGTGTGTGTGTGTGTGTGTGTGTGTGTGCGCGTATGTCCATCTGACAAATGAGTATGTACCTGAGCTCAGTAATTACACTCGTTGTTGTCTCCCCTATCATTTCTAATGTGCGGTCATTTTTGACTGGAAAAACTAAGAGAATAAAGTAGTTGAAGAAAAAAAAAACCCCTACAAAATATTGTATGCAAATTAATAAGATTTATTTTGTGTGTTGAAATCCTCTTTGTGGACAAAGTCATCGAATCTTAGGCCATACAGATCAAATTAACGACATTTTTCAGAGATAAAACTTTTAAATCGGTCAAATTTGACGGGAACACAACATAAGGCCTAGTGTCTATTTTAAGTAGCTTTACAGTCTGTGGTCTGATCAAGTTTATTCCTGGTGTGCAAAATCTGTGTTTATGGTAGATAGTTGTTAGATTTTTTATATTTAATTTTAATCAGTGTACCCTGAATATTAGGTCAAGAAAAAGATGGTTGCATGCAGACAATGGAATCACTCATGCTCAGTTTGCAAATCCCTTCCCTGGGCAATTTTTCACTCAGTAATAACCTTATCCTCCCAGGCCGGGGAATCATTGAAGTACACATGCGTGTCCTTTCAACAGAGTTCCTCTGTTTTTTATTTTAAGGTTACAGAGGGTACTTATAGTTCCAAATTAATAGGCAAAACCTGAATGGTCACTATGTGACTGTGATGGGCTTATTTAAAGTCACAAAACTGTCCCGGCGTGGATATTTCTGGTCACTACACGTGGATCTTACACAAGCCCACAGAAAGTGAAAGAGGAAAAGGTGTGCCAAATAGTCCTAACCTTTGTTCACATATGTATCAGCCGAAACACACACACACAAAAAAAACCCCTGCACTTCCATGCATCTCCAAAACCGTCCAGAACATCAGGAAAGAAATTCAGTGAAAGTTAAATAATTATTTTAATTCATCTGTACTCTTTATAAATTAGATGTTTGTTATCAAGCAGCACACACCGCTAAACATCTAAACTACTATGATTTTCAATTACAGAAGCATTTGGAACAGCGCATTAATTTATTTATTGAATATTTATATCTACATATAAACACTTGCACATGTTGAATTTCAGTGAATATGATGGGATGCGCAATGTAACAGCTTACTCCATGGGTGGGCTTCTCTGTATCAGGCAAATAGTTACTTTTAACACTTGCAAGAAAAGGATGATCAATTAGTGCAAACATGATCATTTAATATATTTCTTTGTTGGATGAAGTCAATATATACTGCTTTAAGAGTCATTACCTTGATTTAAATAAGCAAATAGGCAAGAGTCTTTAATTGGATAATAACTGCAGTGTTTAATACGTTTTAGCTGGTAACATGTTATTTAACATTATTATCCATTGAAGATATTTTCTTGTTTCTGATTGGTGGACAGCCATCAAATAATTATTGGTATTGCATCATTAAAATTGGACAACCAAATTATTACATGATTGTCATTGGGTAAGTTGAATGATTACTGCACACATGGCAAGCACAGCATGGTAGTGTGAACTATTTTGAAAATATTTTAAATAAATAAAACAATTGAAGAATTCAACTTTTTGAAGATCTGTAGAAATATTCGGCCCTGAAGATTTCTCTATATTCTATATATCATATAGAATATACATATATGCAGTGCAGTAAGATCATTATACTTGGTAAGATTCTTAAAATAAGAAAAAATATTTTTCAAACAATATTCTTACCACACTGCACTAAAAATAATTTAACTTGACTTAAGAGGATACAAACTATAGTCAAGAAAAATATTCTTAAAACAATATTAATAATTTTACCGGTGGTGGGGTGCTGGATTACTGATCCCAAGGTCAGGTTGATTTTTTATTTTTTTTGGAACCTCCCATAGAAGCTCGACTCTGGGCGAGGGCAGAGTACACCTTGGACAGCTCGCCAGGCCATCGCAGGGCAGGAACACGCTGATGGCAATGCAGCCTACTCTTTATGAAAGTCAACAATGGTTCTTTTACATGCCTCTCACCACAAATAGTGAGTGACATGTCTGGCCTTTAATAACCCAGTTAGCTGCACTGGGGGGACAGCAGTAACAACACGGTGACAGTGGGAATTGAACCCCGACCTTGGGATGAGTAATCCAGCACCCTACCACCGGGCCACCACTGCCCTCATCCACACTCCTGAGCTTGAATTATTTCTTCATGGCCATGGGCTTCTTGGGCTCCCCTGCTAGTACTCAAGGATGTGGAGGCAGTTGAGACATTGAATGGACTAGGAGAGATGTTTCATTTGCAATGCATCCAGCATTGTTGAAGACCTTCTCCCTAAAGACCATGAACTGTTCATTAACACACTGAAAATTGGCACTTCACAATATACTGAATGTTGCATAATTGTTTATTATACACTGCTCTAATTTCCTCTCAAGGCTGGATTTACATTTTATTGACAGTTTAATCTGGTACAAGTCACTTTACACACTTTATTCCATCAGGTACAGTTGGTGCTTGAGAGTTTGTGAACCCTTTAAAATGTTCTTCATAAATATGAATTAAAATTTAATTAAAATGAAAAGAGAAAACAATTAAACAAATTGGATGAAAATATTAACCCTGGTCATTTATTTATTGAGGAAAAAGTTCCAATATTACATATCCGTGAGTGTTAAAAGTATTGCACAAAAACTTACACATGGTCATTCATGTACTATGAAACATTATTCAATATTTTATCTGTGAGTGGCAAAAATATGTGAACCTTTGCTTTCAGAGCCCCTTATACAGGGATCACTGTAGCTGAATGCTTGTGGTAACTGTTGATTAGTTGTTCACATCAACTTGGAGGAAGTTTACCACATTACACCATAGAGAAAAGCTTCAACTTTGGGATGTTGGTGGGTTTCCTCCGATGGACTGCTCAAACAAAATTTTTATTAAATTAAGGTAAGGACATTGACTTAGCCATTCCAAAACATTACATTTATTATATATTTTTTATAAGTCCAAAACATTACATTTCTTCTTCTTTAAACATCCTTTGGTAGAATGACTTTATCTTGGTTTGACTTGGTCGTTGTCTTCCTACATGCCCATTCAAAACTGCTGACCGTCTCTCCAGTAGTCTAACAACAAAGATCCCATTAAGAGCAAGGCATGTAACTGTCCACAAGGTCTAAAAGGAACCCTAGATTAACTGTTTTGTATGAAGGAATAGACTAAAATGCCTCTGATTTGATGTGCAGGACTGATCAACATTTACCACAAACATTTATTTACAGTTATTACTGAACAATGGAGTCTGAAGGCAAAAGTTCACACATTTTTGCTACTCACAGATATGCAAAATTAAATCATTTGCCTTAATAAATTAATGACCATTTGTGTATATA
>JBCNYH010000004.1:649151-661286 GCA_039654325.1 Tandanus tandanus
GTGTGTGTGTGTGTGTGTGTGTGTGTGTGTGTGTGTGTGTGTGTGTGTGTGTGTGTGTGTGTGTGTGTGTGTAAACCTTGAGTTTGCAGCAGCAGCATACAGGGTGTGGCACTTGTATATATGAACATATACACACATGTAAACCCAAAACATCACGAGAAGTAAAATAAGAACAAAGATTAAGAGCAGAAAACTGATCACTTTCAATTCTATTAGTGCTAATTCATTATAAAAATATATTAATTAATTATAAAATAATTAATAAACCACTTTTATTTCTTATTAATGAAGAAACTCAGATACACCAGCACACACACACACACACACACACACACACACACACACACACACACACACACACATACAGATATGTGAGGGTTATTTGGTGAGAAATAAGTCATACAAACTGAGTAATTATGTATTGGCACCCTATAAAGATCTGGGATTCTGACTCGGAATGATACGCGCAGGTTTATTGTGTTTATAATACAGTATGATGTTGAATGTACAGCTGTGATGCAACAAATCCAGATGTTTGTCTGGAACAGTTCCTTGGTCATTTCTATAGTGCATATGATCCGGTGTAGCAAGAAGGTCCTGGGTTCGGCGAGGGTGTTTCTGTTTGAAGTATGCATGGTCTCACCGTGCTTGCGTGGGTTTCCTCTGGGTACTCCAGTTTCCTCCCACAGTCCAAAGACATGCACATTAGGATCAAGGACTGATCCAAATTGCCTCTAGGTGTGAGTGTGAATGGTTGTGTGTATGTTGCCCTGGGATGGACTGATGAGCTGTTCAGGTTGTACCCTTCAGAGATAGAGATGAGATAGGCTCCACCCTCCCCGCAACACTAGTAGGGTAAGGGGTTCGGCAAGTGGATGGATGGTGTGACCCAATGTTTCTTCAGTTCCCTGCTCACAGCTACTTCTGTACCTCATCAAAGCTAAAAAATAAAAAACATTTTCCTACAGCTGCACTTTGATGTTTGTCGCGAATAGTGTATGGGCGTGGTCTTTTTGTGACACACCCCAATAGCATCCTCTGAGAACTCAGAGTAGAGACAGAGACGGAATAGAGACGGAATGGAGGTAACTTGTTTAACAGACTACAGTGAATCGAGATGCCAATATATAATTTTTGTGTGCTGTGTAAAAAATTTTGTCACACTTTGCCCTGCATAAAATATGGTTAATGATGCTATTTATCCAGCGTATAGTCACCTACCATGCATGATACACAGCAGCATCAGTGGAAACCACATCACCTGGACTGCAGTCATCTTCACCCAAGAGAGAGAGAGACACACACACACACACACACACACACACACACACACACACAGATCACAGGCCCTCTGTGTGTGTCCCACAGTGCAGCAGGGAGATCTCTGAGGAAGTCGAATCCCCCACAGAGGAAGCCACGTCACTGTTTATTAATGCAGTGTTCACGTGTTCCACGTGGTCCTGAAACCTTCACCTTCCTTTAATTCTGTTCTGTTAGCAATGCTGCCTTCACTTTCCACTGCACTTTAGATGAAGAGTTCACGACAGTAAAGGGGCGCTCACTTCACTTCGGCGAGGCTCTTCAGATAGTTTTGGGGGTTAATTTCGTTCAGTCTCCTCGTTGCTGTTGTTGTTGTTGTTGTTTTGAGATGGTGTGACTCCTTTGTTTGTTAGCGCTGTGTTGCTAACCTGTCTGTAATAACATAGCTATTTTTTAAAAAAGTAATGTACCGTAATAATACAGTAATAATCAGTCTTTACACTTTTACACTTCCCTTATCTGTAAAGGAAGACTAGAATTTTTGGAGGTTTGTGATGTTTAAGAGAAAGATGACTTTCATACCACGGAAGACGAGCGATCGGGAATGACGAGCGTGAGAAGGGAGAATCCGCCTGAGCTGAGAAGAAGATGATGAAGTTGATGAAGTTGATGAAGATGATGAAGATGATGAAGTTGATGAAGATGATGAAGATGATGAAGTTGATGAAGATGATGAAGTTGATGAAGATGATGAAGTTGATGAAGTTGATGTTCCACAGTGAGCGATGGAGAATGGAAGACTGGAAGTGTGGATCGCACAACTTTTTTACGCGTCTTTGGTTTCACATAGCCGTTACATTCCAGTGAAGTGTTTACGGTTATTATTATTATTAATATTATTATTATTATTATTATGATTGGTCTAAATGAATAGATGAGACCTACATGAAGACCTGGATGTTTTGAGTGTTGTTAAATTTTAAAACCGGTTCTTACAGAAACATCCAGAAAGCGAAGAAGACCTCGTGGAAATCTGTACGGATGTGTGGACATAAATATTTCATCTGTTCTTATCTTTCTTTAATGAGAAGAGATAGTGTGTTCAGGTCACACAGATTATAAACAGTAAGGCTTCTTCTCCTTCTTCTTCTCCTTTAGTGGTCGACCTCCACAGCTTCAGTTATCCTTCCTGCCAGGTGATCAGATGGTGCGACCGTTGGATGATTCACAAAAAAATCTGCTTCTCTTTCAATCAGAGATAATTAAGTCGAAAAATACACAGAACACAAAAATGATTCAGTATTCATGAGTTCAGCAGAGGCTCCATTCCATCCTCTCCATCACTGAGTCACAATTACAGGATTATAGAAGAAAAGCGGTGCGTGATTCGGTTGGTCGGGGCTTCCTGCTGCCTACCTGCGCGCTGTGCGGGTGGATTTGGGACAGAACCGCAGGACGCCTCGCAGATCCTCTTATTCGCTCTTAAAAATCCGATGCTTTATTAATGCAGGAGTCAGTTTATGTTCCGAAATCCGTTTATTTCTTCCTTGGATGTGGACAGTGAGGGCATTTCCACCGACCTGGACGGAGGAGGGATGGCATGATGCGAGGAGAAGGAAGGAGGGATACAGCACTGACTGAGAGACGGGGGGAGGGGGATGCATTGCAGCAGTGGGCTGGAAAACACATGAACAGATGTAAAGAGAATTCAACCCTGCAATATATCCTTCTGTTTTATATTTACGCAAAATATCACACCACAACAAACCGGAAATCCGGCAAACACACTGTAATCAACCTAAAAAAGAAGTTTCAATATTACCACATAGTCCATAAATAGCTCCGTAATATTGTCGTAGGATAATAATAACAACAACAATGATAGAATAATAACGACACTAATAATAATAATAATGATGATAATAATAATAATAATAATAATAATAATAATGACTGATTGCACTGTAATATAGATTTCACCAGCAGGGGGAGAGATTTCACCTTTATTTTCGGCAACGGTTCAGTTTTGCGCATGCGCGTTACGGCTACAGTATTCGGTGTTTTCAGGGTTATGTGTTGGAATAGATTTTTCTTCCTCTTCTTCTTCTTCTTTGATACTTCTGAAGTTTCACTACTCCATTAATTAAAATTACGAAAAAAGCCTTCGTGCTTTGGTTGGTCACTAGGACGAGGCCAGAACGTTGAAATTCACTTATTTGCTGAAATGCTTATTCCTACTGGGGTCGTGGTGAAGCTGGAGCCTATCTCAGCCAACACTAGGCGAGGAGGGATACACCCTTAACAACATGCCAGTCCATCGTGGGGCCAACACACACATGCAACCATTCACACTCACACTCACACCTAGGGGCAGTTTGAAACAGCCAATTAGCCTTCTGTACATGTTTTTGACTGTGGGAGGAAACTGGAGTACCCAGAGGAAAAGCAAGCCCAGGGAAAACATGCAAACTCCACACAGAGACACCCTCGCCAAGCCCAGGACCCAACCTTCTTGCTGTGAGGCGAATGTGCTATCCACTACACCACCGTGCTGTCTGCTGCACAATAGTAATATTTTCATTTTCAGCGTCACCGTGGAAACTCTGTAAATGTCTGCATTATATGGTTGGTCAATAAAATGTAACAGATTCTTCCTTGGCCCATGATACACCGTTCTACCAAGTTTTATGGAAATCGGGGTGTTGGGATTTACATATAATCCTGCTTATAGAAAAACAAACAAACAAACCACATAAAAAATAACATAAGAACTTTAAAAGGATGTTCTGGTGTCTGTAAGGAGATTGATGAAAGGTCTGAAAACAATGATTGGCATTAAAATACTTATAATAATAACAGAACACTGCAGTGGGGTTTATCTTTACATTTACAGCATTTTGCAGTTTATCTGAATGTGTTTTATTTATTTATGTATTTATTTATTTGATTGTGTGTTTGTTTGTTTCAGATGTGTGCATGATGAGTGCTTCCCCTTCTTAAATCCTGAATCATAGCTGGTTCAGCCTCATTAGCTTGAGTCTGTGCGTGACGTCACATTACGTCAGACGCTGTATATCCAACATGGAGGATGGCGGAGTGCTAGTCGAGAGAGCTCAGGTAGCACCTCACACTCTTTTATTAGCTTTTAAACATTTTTTCCTGATTTTTTATTTGGGTTTATCTGGTATCGGTTCTGGTTTATACATCCCGGACACACTGTGGGCTGCAAATGATTTTATAAACAGAACCGAAGCTGTGGTTCATTCCCGGTTCGGCAAATGCTCTGTCATGCCATTCACATTAGCCTGGCTAGCCGGTTAGCATAGTCACTCAGCGAATGGTGCTTATTTACTTACTGACGCGGTATTGTATTTTAAACGTCGCTGAACATCACAGAGAGCATATTTTTCATCATTAATTTTATATTGTTTTTGTTGTGTAGTGTTTGTGTTTATGTTTTTAATCTGTATAATCTGTTTCCTTTCAGGCTCGATACCGAATAGTTCGATTTTAGAAGTAGAACACTAATTAAAGCGACCCCTGTACACTCACTGTAGTGCTCCAGTCTAGGGAACAAGTGTGTATTTGGGATTATTGGGTTCTCTGTCATTAACTTTGTGACAGAAAGTCTTTCCAGTTATATAATTATTATTATTATTATTATTATTATTATTATTTCTGTAGATCCTTAACTCATTGTATTCCTACGTGATTAAATTCTAGCTTATTTAATGATTACTATTATTATTATGTAAATCGTAACCTGCTGTTACAGGAAAATAACCAACGACCGGCGTGGGGTGATGTGATGTGATGTGGGGTGATGATGCTGAATTAGAGTTTAGCATCCTGAAGTGTTTCATTCCTTTTTTACAACACCAACCTGCCAGCGTTTACCTGATTTATTTTTTAATTTATGAGAATTATGTCATGCTTTTTATCTTTTTACTGGTAATTTAAATGTGATGTTCTAGTTGGCCCCTAGGTGTGAGTGTGAATGGAGTGTACCCCCCAGCTCCAGCCTCCTTGTGACCCTATTTGTATATTTGCAGGATGATGTTCCAGCCATGTTGAGCTCACGACCTCAGACTGGTTTGTCCTTCTTGGCCCCGGAGCCTGAGGATCTAGAAGATCTCTACAGCAGATATAAGGTTTATTACACCATTTATTTATCAGTGTTTTTATTCTAAACTTTTATACAGTTCTCAGATTTAATTCACACAAGTTTGTGAACACTTCATAACACGTGTTCAGTGATATCTGGGTTTAGTCCTGACGGGTTGTTGTTGTGATGGTGTTGGTGGTGTCTGTAGAAGCTGCAGCAGGAGCTGGAGTTTCTGGAGGTGCAGGAGGAGTACATTAAAGATGAGCAGAAGAACCTGAAGAAGGAATTCCTCCACGCTCAGGAGGAGGTGAAGAGGATCCAGAGCATCCCATTGGTCATCGGACAGTTCCTGGAGGCCGTGGACCAGAACACAGCCATCGTGGGTTCCACTACAGGTACGTTTCTGTGTTAACACCCGAACACTTACTGTCCTCTGGGTGGTCTGAATTTCCACTGCTGAGTGAAGTGTACCTGAGTACCCATGTTGTAATTGGTTCCTCTTCACACCACACAGGTGCTCTGAGGGCGGAGCTTAAAATCAATTGGTTTTCTAGTCAGGAGAACTCACACACACCTTCCTGTTTCTGTCCTAGTGGAGGGTATAATTATTTACAATGAGTGTAGTGGTGGTTAATTATCTCTGTGTGTGTGTGTGTTCAGGATCGAATTATTACGTGCGGATTCTGAGCACTATAGACAGAGAGCTGCTGAAGCCCAATGCCTCGGTGGCTCTGCACAAACACAGCAACGCTCTGGTGGACGTTCTGCCCCCAGAGGCCGACAGCAGCATCATGATGCTCACATCAGGTAAAAATACCCACCATGATACCCCTCCCCTTTTCATCCGCTGTGACTCTTCCCTGTTAGCTGTGATGTAGTGTGTTCTAAAGGTGTGTGTGTGTGTGTGTGTGTGTATGAGACAGATCAGAAGCCAGATGTAATGTACGCTGATATCGGAGGGATGGATATCCAGAAGCAGGAGGTGCGGGAGGCGGTGGAGTTACCCCTCACACACTTCGAACTCTATAAACAGGTGAGAGGGTAAATCAGTTGAACCTCACTGCTGTAGAGTCGACCGATTGGTACTTTTCTACCTCTTTCAAATATATGCTGCAAGGTACTCACTGACCAACTCCTGCCTCACACATCCATGCCCCGCCCCTCCTATTGAGATGTGTGTATGTGTGTGTGTGTGTGTGTGTGTGTGTGTGTGTGTGTGTGCGCGCGCGTTCTCTCTCAGATTGGTATCGACCCCCCGAGAGGAGTTCTGATGTACGGACCCCCAGGCTGTGGGAAGACCATGCTTGCTAAAGCCGTGGCTCATCACACCACCGGTACGTTACGTTAATCTCACCGCCGTGAGCTTCATATTAAATCTTACCATCACAAAGTGATGGAGTGACGGACAGACAGGAAGTGACGGGGTGATGGACAGACTTTCGGGTGTTGTAAATGGAGAGACAGACAGGTGATGTAGACAGAGCGAGAGACGGGTTGGTCGTTATGTTGTTCATGTTGTGTGTGTTTGTGGTCAGCGGCATTTATCCGTGTCGTGGGCTCGGAGTTTGTTCAGAAGTACCTGGGTGAAGGGCCGCGGATGGTCAGAGACGTGTTCCGATTGGCCAAGGAGAACGCGCCCGCCATCATCTTCATTGACGAGATCGACGCCATCGCCACCAAACGCTTCGACGCCCAGACCGGAGGTAAACCTGCTTTTACCTCTACTTTGACTGACCTCCCTTAACTCCGCCCCCTGACCCCTGTTACCTGTTTCACTGCCAGGACCTGACACTGTACCCCCCCAACCCCCCCCTCCCGTCTTTCTCTCTCTAGCTGACCGAGAGGTTCAGCGAATCCTCCTGGAGTTGCTGAATCAGATGGACGGATTCGACCAGAACGTGAATGTGAAGGTGAGTTGGGACTTTATTCTGTATTCTGATTGGCTCGTTACTACGTGTGTTTTAGATCCACTAGTAAGCTCCAGGCACTGATTACCTCCTCACTGCTCTTACTGTGTGTGTGTGTGTGTGTGTGTGTGTGTGTGTGTAGGTGATCATGGCCACTAACAGGGCTGACACTCTGGACCCGGCTCTGCTGCGTCCGGGTCGTCTGGACCGTAAGATCGAATTTCCTCTCCCGGATCGCAGACAGAAGCGTCTGATCTTCTCCACCATCACCAGCAAGATGAACCTGTCTGAGGAGGTGGACCTGGAGGACTGTATCCTCTTGGCACTCACCCGTCCGCCTCGCGCAATCCCTCCTCGCGCGTTAGCCTCTGTGTTCAGATCCTCGCTACTGTGTCCGACATTAAGACGTGTTGAGTTTGTGCAGGTGGAGCTCAGTGAGACGCTCAGGTGACAGGAGGAGACGTTTAATACGTCATAGAAAAAGAAGAAGAGCCAGTAGTTCGCTTCACCGTGTCCGAGCTCTGATATAAACATTAAATTAATACCTCACTGAACTTCAGGTCTCCTCCGTCCTCTCACACCTGCAGAGTATTACAGAGTTTACTCAGCGCCATCTAGTGGTGTAAGTCATGTTGAACCTCACTGCAGTAGAGTCGACCGTTTGGTACTTCTCTACCTCTTTCAGACATATGCTGCAGGGTACTCACTGACCAACTCCTCACACATCCATGCCCCGCCCCTCCTCGCCTCTCCTCTTTTTCAGTTTCCTTTCTTTTCTGTGGTTCACTGATCCTTATTAACCTTCTAACTTCCTCCTGTTCTTCTTTCCTGAAATTTCTTCTTTATTTCTTTTTTGAATGAATGTTAAACTTCTAACTAAGCCGTGACTTTACTGTAGTAGGAGCGTCATTCGCCGACTTTTTCAGGATGTGTGTGTGTGTGTTGTGTCTTTTATGTTCTCCTTAACCTGTGTGTGTGCGTAGATGTTGCTCGACCCGACAAGATCTCTGGAGCGGATATTAACTCCATCTGCCAGGAGGTGAGAATCAATCACACACACACACACACACACACACACACCTCCCTTCAACCTCCAGCCTTATACAAGTGTGTGTGTGTGTTCTTTCTTAGGCTGGTATGCTGGCTGTACGTGAAAACCGTTATATCGTCCTGGCTAAGGATTTCGAGAAGGCCTATAAGACGGTCATCAAGAAGGACGAGCAGGAGCACGAGTTCTACAAGTAGAGACGCCGACGAGTCACAGCCACGTCAGCTTCCCTGGGTTTTTGTTCTTTCATATTTTCAGTGTTTATTTGTACGTATATATGTGTATACACACACACACACACACACACACGGACTGCGACTTGACTGGATTTACACACACACACACACACACACCTCATTTCAACTTCTTCAGAACGTTTTACAGATTATTGAACACTTCATTAAAGAACCAATAAAAATCTTTTCCGTAAAACGGGTGTGTTTTGTTTATTTGCTTCCACTCATTATGTAAGTGAATTTAGACCCGGTCCCTTCACCACCTCTGTTAACGTTAAGATTAAAATATCGTGAATGTTTAAAATGAATCGCGCGAGACTTTGAAGAGGTTTGAAACCTTGCGTCGGCGGCGTGGTGATACCGCTTGAGCGTTTTAACTCTCGGGACCCACGTGAGCAATTTCAACCAATGAAAGCTCATCTAATGTCACAATGAGCTCACCAGCAGGGGGCGATGGTGCACACGGCACTTAGTATGGATGTCGCTTTGTAAATTTCAAAATAAAAGTCTGATCACAGGAAATGCTGTTTACTTAATGTAAAAGAATAAATTTACAAATGAACAAGAAATAATGGTTTAATCATCTTCTGCAAAGATTCAGTCTAACCACACACACACACTTTTGTTAGAAAAAAATCCTTTAAAAATGATTCTTTCTATCGCATCATCTCCAGATGAAGGAATGTTGGTGGAAGCTTCTGATGTTTAAAGTTAATCTGGGTCATTTCATCTCTGGAGATTGATACAAAGCTCTGAGGCAACTTCCCACCTTCTTTTTCTCCTCTGAGGAGTTGCTGTAGTGCCTTTACCGACCACCAGAGGGAGACAGTCCCCTAAAATACACTAATTCTGCTTCAACAGGCTACAAGCTTTAAAAAGATAAAAATGAGTTATAGAAGAGTCTGATGATGATGATGATGATGATGATGAGACCTGTTGTGCCTAAGAAGGAAAAACCTTATTATAACCTTTTCTCTCTTCAAAAGTTAATTTTATATTTAACAGATCAAATAAAATTAAAACCACTTTATAAAGTTTACAGTGAGTTTACTCTTGTTTAATTGAACTGAATTGAATTGAATTCATTTGAAGCATAATTTGTTTCAGCTGGATTTTAGAATCAAGTCTTATTTGGAGCACAAACAGTGTCATAAAATGTGAAGCGTTTAAATCGGTCTGAAACGTTAAGAAAAGAAAGAGACTGTAGGTTATATGTTGGTGTACATTCTCAAGTAGAGAAAGAGGCTGGAAGAAGATGAATCCTTAAACAGCAGGATCAGTTTCAGTCCAGACCAGATCTGCGACCTGCTGGACCTCTGCCTCTCCACCACCTACTTTAAACACAAAGTAGTTTCTACAAACAAAATCATGGCTGTGCCATGGGTTCTCCAGTATCACCCATTGTTGAAAACCTCTGCATGGAGGAAGTGGAAAGCAAAGCAATCAATTCCTACAAGGGAACGACACCGAGCCATTGGTTTAGACCACATGGGTGGTCGACACTTGGGTGAAAATCCGAACCCAGGAAGTGGAGAACTTCACCGAGCACATTAACTCAGTGACAGCAACATCAAGTTCACCAGAGAAGACGCACACAGCAACAAGTTACCTTTTTTGGACTGTGCTGTACACATGGAGGAGGATGGAAGTCTCAGCACTGAAGTCTACAGGAAACCAACACACACTGACCAGTACCTGCTTTCTGATTCTCACCACCCACTGGAACACAAACTGTCGGTCATCAGAACTCTGCATCACCGGGCTGAAACGATTCCCACCCAGATGAGGGAAAAAGAAATGGAACAAAAACACGTCAAGAAAGCTCTGCAAACCTGCGGATATCCAAACTGGGCCTTTGTCAAATCAGACAAAAAGGACCCTTTTTGGATTAAAGTGAAACGTCTTCAAAAAACCAGAAGACGTCCAGTGGCCTCGACTCAAGCTTCTTAGGAGACTGTAGGTCATTTCTCAGGTTTAATTGATTTAGAAGTATTTTTTATCACTGTGTTTTCTTCTCATGTGTCAGTAGATATTTGTTTTCAGACCAGTTTCTTTGTGCTGTGTGGAACCCATTGTACAGAGAGAGTAATCAGTGCCACTTGTTGGGAGTGAAAGATTAGCATCCGGTTTAGCACACATCTGAAATGTTCGGAATGTAAAGCAGGAAAAACCGGCCTGGAATTCAGGGTCTGGGATAAACACACCGAAGACGAGCCACAGAAGAAAACACGCCACTCTCATTTCATTTAAATCATTCCAGTGATGGTTTCTGAATCACATTTTATTTGAAAATAATAAAAAGTTATAAAAATTTTGTCCGGGGCGTTACGGTGGTGTAGTCATTAGCACGTTCGCATCACAGCAAGAAAGTTCAGGGTTCGAGTCCGGGGCTCGGTGAGGGCGTTTCTGTGTGGAGTTTGCATGTTCTCCCCATGCTTGCCTGGGTTTCCTCCGAGCACTCTGGTTTCCTCCCACAGTCCAAAGACGTGCATGTTAGGCTAACTAGCTGTTCCAAATTGCCCCGTGTGTTAATGGTTGTGTGTGTGTGTTGCCCTGCAAGGCATTGGTGAAGTGTTCATGGTGTACCCCGCCATTGCTCAGAGTTGGCTGAGATAGGCTCCACCCCCACATGAAAAGAAAGCGTGAATAAATGAATGAATGAATGAATGAATGAATAATCATGAGATATGTTCAGCACAGCTCACACGTTAAGATAACGTTTAGTTGGTGTCATGAAGTGTGGCATCTCTCACCTGTTCCAGTTCTCTCTGTCATCCAGCAGGTGTGTGTGTTCACTGGACCGTACATGGGTGTGTCCCAGGTGTTTGTACTGTTTGTGCTGCTGGGCTTGGACATCTGATTATAAATATGCACTAATTCATAATTATGTGCCGTTACATGGCAGGGACAGAGGACACGCCACAGCACTGAGATCAGGGCGTCCATTTGAGGCTGAGGCTGCCCGGGATTATACTGAGAACCACCAGACCTCCTGCAGATCAGGACTTTAAAAGTAAACCAAATAGTTTGTACTGATTCATTATGTAAACAATGCCATGGATATGTACAAGAAGTAATCTAGCCACTGAATAAACCATGCAGTGAAGAGTGGAGAGTGAAGAGTAAAGAGTGAAGAGTGGAGAGTTAAGAGTAAATAGTGGAGAGTAAAGAGTGAAGAGTGGAGAGTGAAGAGTAAATAGTAAAGAGTGAAGAGTAAAGAGTGAAGAGTAAATAGTGAAGAGTGGAGAGTGAAGAGTAAATATTAAAGAGTGGAGAGTGAAGAGTAAATAGTAAAGAGTGAAGAGTAAATAGTAAAGAGTGAAGAGTAAATAGTAAAGAGTGAAGAGTAAATAGTAAAGAGTGAAAAGTAAATAGTGAAGAGTGGAGAGTGAAGAGTAAATAGTAAAGAGTGAAGAGTGAAGAGTAAATAGTAAAGAGTGAAGAGTAAATAGTGAAGAGTGGAGAGTGAAGAGTAAATAGTAAAGAGTGAAGAGTGGAGAGTGAAGAGTAAATAGTAAAGAGTGAAGAGTAAATAGTGAAGAGTGGAGAGTGAAGAGTAAATAGTGAAGAGTGGAGAGT
>JBCNYH010000004.1:678067-690492 GCA_039654325.1 Tandanus tandanus
GCTGCTCACGTTTAAGTGCGCTGCTCACGTTTAAGTGCGCTGCTCACGTTTAAGTGCGCTGCTCACGTTTAAGTGCGCTGCTCACGTTTAAGTGCGTTGCTCACGTTTAAGTGCGTCGCTCACGTTTAAGAGCGTTGCTCACGTTTAAGAGCGTTGCTCACGTTTAAGAGCGTTGCTCACGTTTAAGAGCGTTGCTCACGTTTAAGAGCGCTGCTCACGTTTAAGAGCGCTGCTCACGTTTAAGTGCGCTGCTCACGTTTAAGTGCGCTGCTCACGTGTAAGTGCGATACTCACGTTTAAGAGCGTTGCTCACGTTTAAGAGCGTTGCTCACGTTTAAGTGCGATGCTCACGTTTAAGTGCGTTGCTCACGTTTAAGAGCGTTGCTCACGTTTAAGAGCGATACTCACGTTTAAGTGCGTTGCTCACGTTTAAGAGCGTTGCTCACGTTTAAGAGCGATACTCACGTTTAAGTGCGTTACTCACGTTTAAGAGCGATACTCATGTTTAGAGCAGGTCTCAAACATCATACATTTTAGCATCATGCACCTTATGATTAAAAAGCTCTACCTCTCACCCTGTGTACACCGTGCACCTTTAACGTATCATGCACCTTTCTGCGTATGTGTGTAAATGTGTGAATATTCACAATATTCACAAATATCTTCTTCCTGCAATTTCTCACAAACATCCCAGACGAGTGCGGGTTCACCCTACAGTCATACACGACCTCTTTATAGAGACTTCAGAAAGAAAAATAAAGCTCGCAGGGAAGCGGCAGCATGTGGTTAAAGTCTCCGGTGAGGGAGTTTATGCCGCTAGTACCGCTACCTAATTAGCTGAACTGAATGGAGTCCTGGGCAGGCCACCGCCACAAATCACATGACTATGAAAGTAGGGTTCGGGAAATATTAATCAAAATAGAATCTGATGGCTCCGCCCCTTGAGCGTTTCCCAGAGTGGAGTAAAGGTGAGTCACAGCACACACTCTTACCATCGCACCGTACCGCCAGGGTCACAGAACCACATTCGCACCCTTCGTGGTGGACTGTACCTCTGTAATGGGTTCGGAGGTGATCTGGAACAGAACGCTTTTCTGAAATCACACGCTGTGTGGGACGTGTGCTCGGAACGGCTGCCGTGACTCTGACTGGTGTTTCTATTATTACTTCCCTGATTGTTTACCTTATCGCTTCTACCCTCGGCTGGATCGGGACTCTCGCTCTGGTTCTGGTTCTCTGGCTTCAGTTCTTCCTCCAAGTCAACAGCCAGACCGTTCCGCTGCACTTTCTACAACACAGTCAGCTTCAGTTCAGTGATAAGATGATGATGATCTGTTCAGTATAAAACAAAAGGAACCTTCACAGAGGCTCCATCAGAATATAATACAGTATATTATAATGTAACACACACAGAGAGGGAGATCTACACTCGTGTAAACATCTGAAAGGTGAGAATGAAGATCAGAACCTTCTCTCCTCTCTTCCTGCTCCTCCTCTTCACCTCTTCGGGTTTGGCTTTGGAGGTCTTCCCCGCCTCAGGTGCGACTTTCTCGGTGGGTTTTTTAGAGAAGCACCGGCAGACAGACAGCCAGAGGAGCACCGCGAGCAGGAGGCCGAGTCCCGCCGCCACACACAGCACGAGCCCCGGCGGCAGCAGCTCCGCTCTCAGCCCCACATCCAGCCCGAGCTCCGCGTGCAGGAGGAGCAGGCCGGAGGAGAGCAGCTCTCTGAGGTAAACATCCATCCGCTCCGCCGCCTCTCGCCACTCCAGCGCCATTTCTCACACTCACACCCTTCAATTAAAACATACTCATATTAATAACAACCGGCAGCAATGATTATTATTGTTATTTACTTTCTCCGGTCGGCCTGCTGAGAGAGGCTCTGCGGAACTGCACTGGAGCGACCGCTTCTTCTTCGGCGCTATTTTACGTCACCAGGTTTCGATTAACGGAAACGCGCACCGAGCAGCAGCGCCCCTGCAGGACATTTTCATAACTACAAGCACACGACGCTTTAAAACCCAGTTACTCGCTTTGGTTTCTGTTCCTTAACAACAAGTAAATGTTGCTCGATATTTTTTGCTATCCAGATAAACAACAGGGCATTCTAAATATCTATAATAAAATTTGTGCTTTGTAATTATTTGGTATCACACAAAAACACTGAAACGTTAAAGGCTCCACTGCGTCAACAAAGAGAGGGTGAGTCTTCTTTCATTCTTTCATTCATTCATTTTCTGAGCCATTTCATCCTAATTAGGGTCGCGAGGAGGCTGGCGCTCGTCTCAGTCGACTCTGGGCGAGGGCGGGGTACACCATGAACAGCTCGCCAGGCCACTGCAGGACCAACACACACATACAACCATTCACACTCACACTCACACCTAGGGGCAATTTGGAAACCAATTAGCCTAAAAGTATGTACACCCCAATATTAAACCTACTATCCCGGAGATCGCAAGTTCGAATCCGGGTTGATGCCACAGCCATCCGTGACCAGGAGTCCATGGGAGCTAATTGGCCGAGCTCTCACGGGAGGGAGAGATGGCATACGCTCACTTCCCTGTGATCACCAGCCAATCATGGGCGTCCGTGAGCTCATTCGTACGAGGTGGCGGATAGCGCTTTCCCTCCGAGTGTGTTAGGCCGCCCCCAAATACGCATGCGCAGCAGTCCGAAAAGAGGCGGGTGGTAGCATCGCATGTCACGGAGGGGGGGCATGTGCTTGCTTACGCCCCTCCCTGGTCAGTGGTGGTCGTGTGATGGGGAAGGCAAAAAGTTGATGGGTGGGAATTGGATACGACTAAATTAGGGAGAAAAATGGGAAAAATCCAAAAAAAAAACCAAAACAAAACAAAAAAAAAACCCACCTACTATCAGGCCCACATTAACCTGCCGTTAGGCCCTAGGGCGGAGAGGCTTTGTAGGTTTCCCCAGATCTCCCTTTGAAGATTTTTCACTCCTGCTGACCTTTCTCCTTCACTTGTACGCTTCTGTTTGTCTGGATCAACCCGCACTTGGTCCTCCTCTCCTCTCCTGTTTGAGCTTTCTTTATATTTAATGGATCAGCAGCCCAAAAATGAACATTGAGTAATTCCACAAATTACAAAATGAGATCATTTCTTTATTGACTTCTTTGCCCCTCATATTTATAGGTCATGGCCCAGGAAAGCCAGTACATTAAAGTGTGCCTGTCTACTATACGTGATTCTCCTTCCACACAAGGATAAATACACACAGTTGTCTATAATCTCTTTGTATTGTGTAACATTGTATTTCTGTATCAATTCTATTTGATATTTATGTGTATTTTTCAGTTCTACACACTCCTCCAATTCTTATTTTTGTTAGCTTTTATTCGTTGAATTATTTTCAGCGAGAAAATAAAATTCGGATTCATCCATTCATTTTCTGAGCCGTTTAATCCTAATCAGGGTCGCGGGGAGGCTGGTGCCCATCTCAGCCGACTCTGGGCGAGGGCAGAGTACATCCTGAACAGCTCGCCAGGCCATCGCAGGGCAGAAACACGCTGACGGCTCTGCAGCCTACTCTTTACTAACGACAGCGATGGTTCCTTTACATTCCTCTCACCACAGACAGCGAGAGACACGGCCGGCCTTTAATAACCCAGTTATCTGCACTGGGGGGACAGCAGTGACATCCCGGTGATAGTGGGGCTCGAACCCCCGACCTTCAGATCAGTAATCCAGCTCCCTACCACCAGCCCCCACTGCCCCCACTACCACCAGCCCCCACTGCCCCCACTACCACCAGCCCCCACTGCCCCCACTACCAGCCCCCACTGCCCCAGGGTCGGCTTCATGGGTGTAAAAGGCACCGAGGACTTTTGTTCTCCAAGTAAACGAGAACACGTCGGTTTGGAACACACCCCTGAAAAAACGTAGAACCGCGCGAGCGTTGGAAAGTCTCCTTCTCTCCACTTCCGGTTTGAACAAACAAACAAACGGCGGCTTCATGGCGTCTCTTTAACCCGAGAGAGAAACACAGAGAGTTCATAAGAACCTTTCGTTTACCTTCAGAGGCTTGGGTATGGCGAGTTTCCCCTAATTCTCCCTAATTCTCTTTAATTCTGTTTAATTCTGTTTAATTCTGTTTACTCGGCGGTTGTAATCTGAGTGAAATAAACCAGCGCGCGCATCAGCTGGAGTTTAGTTTCCTGAAGTGAATCTTTATCATTTATATTTGTTTTATTTATATTTTATTTGTATTTATATTTAATCCAGCAGCTAAAACGAGTTCCATACGTGTGATTTTAATAAATCTGGTGGCTATTGTAGAAGCTAACAGGCTAAAAATACACACAGTGTACAACGGACAGGATTTCTTCTTCTTCTTCTTCCTCTTATTATTATTATTATTATTATTACTATTATTATTGCTATTATTATTGTTATTACTATTATTATTATCATCATTATTATTAAGTGTTATTATTAAGTGAAGGTTTTTAAACACACACGTATTCATACATTTATATATATTTATATTTATATTTATTTATATATAAATGTCATACTGTTGATAAACACAGGTGTGATTTGATTGGTTATATTTAAATATACTTTTTCAATTAACCCTCAAATTTAAATAAATAAACTAACATACAAACTAGTAAATAAATAAATTATCTAAAAATCTGTTTAATTATTCCGGTTGATTTAATTTATAATTTACAGGTTTGTGTCTAAAAGTAATAAAACTGTCGGGTTCTTTTCTTTAATAGACAGATTCTGTTTTTCTTTCTTTCTTCCATCTATCCTTCCGTCCGTCTGTCACCTCCATGATACATCTGTTCCATTTGCTGACCTGCTTAATCCTAGGAGGGTCACGGGGACCGACCCTGGGTGAAGGCAGGGTACATCCTGAACAGCTCACCAGTCTATTGCAGGACTGACACACACGCAACCACTCACACTCGCGCCTAGGGGAACATGTAAACTCCACACAGAAACGCCCTCGCAGAGCCCAGGACTCGAACCCATGACCTTGATGTGAGGTGGACGTGCTAACCACGACGCCACTGTGCCACCCCCTGTACCGTGATGCTAATATGCTGATGACTTCTTATTTTGTAATGACGATAATAAAACCGTCTGGTTTTCCTGGATTTGTGTAATAATTGATTTCTCGTCCTTTCCTCCTGCAGCTGAATCTGGAATGACGACGTCACCAAGATATCACAGTTCCAGACCGGCAGGTAAATCTCCGAACCGGAGTGTGTGATGTCCCCGGCCAGTCATCACAAATGGATGTTTTACTTCAACTATCGCCTCCAAAGCCCCACTGAACGTCCACACTGAAGTAGTGTCTCTAAAGTGTCTCTAAAGATTAAAGATTTACCACCCTTGATTAACTTTAGATGTATGCAAAAAAAAAAAACAAGAGAGCATGCAATCCTTCTTGAGTAATGAATGACTAGCTGTTTACTTGAAATGTGCTGCTGCCACCTAGTGGAAGGATGATGATGATGATGTTTCATGGTAACGGTCGATGCAAAGAATGTACGATAATCATATTCTTTGAAAGCTCTTGCGGGCCACAGGAAATTATTTGGCGGGCCGGATTTGGCCCGCGGGCCCTGAGTTTGACACCTGTGATGTATAAACAAAAGTGCACTTGTTAAGGTATAAGTCACTGTAGTTCCTGTATGAAGTAGTACTCTTGTAAAGCTGGATATGAGCTGGGAAAAAAGTCCAACAGACAATAAATATGTTAGAAGTTATTGTTGTGTACACTTTCTAGTGCACTAGGTTCAGCAGCTCAGACTAATCTTCATGTTCTGTGTAGAAGTGCACTACATAGGGCATGAGGGAGGCTTTAAACCAGTCTGTATCTTTATTTCTTCGATATCATGGATTCCAAGGCTATGAAAAGACTTTCTCATGCTTAATACGTGTCTGTGTTTTCATCCCTACCCTTAAATATGTGCGCTCCCAAGGGTGTGAGTTGAACCCCCATGTTCAGTAGGGAGGTATTTGGGACACAGCCTTAACACCGTGTTATTCCTGTGTCACAGCCGGGAAGGCGGATATGGAATTCCAGACTCCGGCCGTGTCCGAGAAGTTTCAGAGCCGATTCGGATGGAAACCCCACAGAGCCGAGAGCGAGACGGGTTCGGGAGCGAAGACCACAGACAGCACGGAGGGTGAGACAGGAGTCTAACCACAAATACAGAAAAAACCACACGCACGGCGATGTGGTAAAGTCCAACGATACATATTCACTTCCTTTTACTTCGAACCCGAACTTGTAAAGGACGAGTGTGTGTGTGAGAGAGAGAGAGAGCGAGAGAGAGAGGGCCTTCTGTAAATGAGGGCCATGTTTAAACTTGTCCCGAGTGAATAGTGAACCCTGAGGAGAGTGAGAATGCCCATCGGCAGGGACGGGCCTGTGTGTGGGGACGCCCTGCCGCGGTAACGCTTTCGGGCGTCTCTGTTATGGCTCTGCTTGTGTTCAGCTGTAGATCTTTTAATAATCACAATAAAATAAGAATATAATATTAACATACCGTCAGGGTCATGAGTGCTAATGAGCTTCGTGTTCATGATCTACGGCACCGTCATCTCTCATCACTGATGTACGGTGAGGTCATATCGACTAGATATTCTGATTTCCTCCTACAGGAAGATTCTGTGTGTGTGTGTGTGTGTGTGTGCGCGCGCGTGCACGCAGAGCAGAGTGAAGGGACCCCTGAGCTGTAATATGAAACAGTTCTATAATTAAACGTAACCTTTGTGCTCGCTCAGAGAAACAGCAGCAGTGAGCTCAGGTCCTGTGTGTGTGTGTGTGTGTGTGTGTGTGTGTGGGCAGAAGTATAGAGGGGGTTTAACACCAGCGTGATGTTGAAGTGAATCAGAAATGCAGAGAGCGACTTTTACTGCTTTTTGTGTTTGCAGGAAGTGGTGGTGAGCTGGAATTTATTATCAGTTTTATTATTTATTTATTTCTTTATTTATTATTATTATTATTATTATTATTATTAGTTTTATTTATTTATTATTGTTATCATTATCAGTTTATTTATTTATTTATTTATTATTATTGTTGTTATTATTATTAGTTTTATTATTTATTATTTTCACCAGTTAAGTTTGTTTTAATAAATACATTTGTACTTTTACTTATTGATAACTTTTTAAAAATCATTTATGTATTAATTTGTTAGTTTATTTATTGATATTTGTTTGCTTGATTTTTTTTTTTTTTAAGAATTATCAGTACACTTATTTGTTTACTTTGCTTTCTTTTGTGTTTATTTTGTTTAGTTATGTGTTTTTGTTACATTTAGCTTTTATTTATGTGTTCATATTTGTTTAGTTATTTATTTGTGGGGTTGTTTGTGTTATTTGTTTTTTGTTACATAGTTGTTTTTATTTATTGGTTTTTGTTTACTTGAGATATTTTTAAATTGTGACTCGAGCTCATTTGGAAAAGAGAGAGAAAATATTTGTGACTTTTGTACACTAAGGCACGTTAGTCGTGATTTCGTTTAAACGATTACACCTGTCACTGAACACCTGTACACTTTAAAGAGAAGCTACAGTGGGAGGAGTTACACCTTTCTCTCTCTCTCTCTCTCTCTCTCTCTCTCTCAGAACTGTGCAGCTCCAGTCCGTCTTTCCAGCCAATCCGGAGTCAGATTCCCATCCCCACCGCCCATGTCATGCCCTCCACGGCCCATAATCCTTTGCAGCGACCCGCAGACTCCCTCTCCAGCTCCAAATCTCCCCTCTGTAAATCTGCGTCGTCTCCGAACCTGGAGGCGCAGGACGGAGTCGGAGTCAAACAGGACTGCCTGAGTCGCTACCGCAGCCTCGTCAACGGGTTGGACCACTCGCTGTTCCCCGGAGCAGACCACAACCACACCCGGCTGGATGAGGGGCAGGGCTTCGAGACGCCCCCCGTGGAGCCGACTCTGAACCAGACCGTGCTGCTCGCAGGACTCGGACCTGACGTCAGAATGAAGCTCCACATGACCGGGCTCGCAGACGGCACCGAATATCGGACCGACGCCTTCCGTAACACTTTGGATCAGACGTACAAGATGTTACCTGAAACCAGAGCAGGAATTCCGTCGTCCTCGGAGACATACGGCAAAACGAAGCCACATCCGGGTGACAACATGGCCGACTGGCAGCAGAAGTTTGAGAGTCTGCGAGTTCAGGTGGAGCAAATGCAGGTGAGAGATGCAACCTGTCCGTTATTAATCCTACATTTATTTACTTTCAAACCCCACCAATCAGAGCTCAGACACAAACTCCACAGTGCTGTTCTGTTCTGGCTTGTGATTGGTGAGAACAGGAGGTGTTATTCTCTCTCTCTCTCTCTCTCTCTCTCTCTCTCTGTTACAGTTGTTCGGTAGTGGTCAGTACTCGTCTCCGTATCCGTCTCCTCTACAGTTGGAGAACAGTAAGTGGGAGGCAGTGATGAAAGCCAATGAGAGTCTGCTGAAGGAGAAGGAGCTCATCATCGACAGGTACACACACACACACACACACACACACGTTTACATGTCCTCTGTTACACATCTGTCTGTTTATCCCTCAGTTTTCCTATTTTAAATTAGCAAAGTCGGTTGACTCTTGATTCATTTATTTGAATCTGAATCAGAATGTAATTGATTCTTTTGATTCATTTGCTAATTGAACTTGAATCAGCATGAATGGATTTTTTTTAAATTGATATAAATTTGTCATTTGAGTCTAAATTAAAATGAAATCATTGTAGGCAGAAGCAGCAGCTGTATCAGCTGGAACAGCGTCTCCGCGAGAGCGAGTTACAGATCCATGGAGCTCTGATGGGTCGAGGAGCGCCGTTGACTGACGTCTGTTTGCTCAGACTGCAGGTGTCTGAAACGTCCCTCAGCGTGAAATCAAACAACAACCTCAGGTTTTTTAGCTTAATAAAGGAGGTGCAATAATAATATAAAAATGTGTGTGTGTGTGTGTGTGTCAGGAGGCGCAGCGTGAGAACGCTTTCCTTCGTGCCCAGTTTGCCGAGCGCAGCGACGCGTTCGCTCAGGAGAAGCTGGAGGCGGACCGGCGTCTGGGAGCGGTAGAGGCGGAGACTCAGCGCCTGAGTGAGAGTCTGAAGGAGAGCGCAGAGAAACACGCGGAGGAACTGAAAAAGCAGGAGGACCGAGTGAGAGAGCGCAACAGTTACTGCACGTACTACACACTTGAACATGCTGTACACTAATAATGTGTGTGTGTGTGTGTTAAAGATCCGCAACCGAGACAAGCACATCAACAACCTGAAGAAGAAATGCCAGAAGGAGGCGGAGCAGAACCGAGAGAAACAGCAGCGCGTCGAAACGTTGGAGCGTTACCTGGCCGACCTTCCCACCATGGAGGACTACCAGAGCCAGAGGAAACGGGTACGAACTGAACACACACGGTCGCACACTCAGACCTGAAACAGTATCATTACATCCTGTGTGTGTGTGTGTGTGTGTGTGTGTGTGTGTGTGTGTGTGTGTGTTAGCTGGAGGCAGCAGAACAGAAGGTGGATGAGCTGCAGGCGCTGGTGGAAGATCTGGAGACTCAGCTGAAAGAGGTTCGGGCTGCTAATCGCGCTAAAGACGAACAACTGGAGGAACAAAACCTCAGAGAGAGGGAGCTGCTTGCTACGGTCACCAGGTACACACACACACTCACTCACACACACACACATGCAGTATGTTTACTAAGAGAAAGGCAGTGATGCAGAAAGGTGTGTGTGTGTGGTGTGAAGTCTGCAGGCGCGGGTGCAGGAGGGGTTGGACGATGGGGTTCGGTTGCCGTCTCTGGACGCGGAGAAGCTGCGAGAGGAAAACACGACGCTGAAAGATGAGCAGCAGAAACTGAAAAAGGTACAAGTTTCGGCTGTGGTCAGAATAAACACTGAACACAGCGTAATGTGTGTGTGTGTGTGTGTGTGTGTGTGAGAGAGAGGGATCAGTGAGTGTTTGCAGCGATGCGTGAATAAAGTGTCGTGTCGTTTCAGGTCATTGAGAAGCAGCTGAGGATGATGGAGCAGCTCAGCTCTCAGATCAGGGTGTGTGATTAAACTGTTACTTCATCTGAACGTGCTAACGTTGCTAATGATTAAAAAAAGAGGTCATGGGGTCAGCTGAACTGTTTTAATATTGTTAGGTTTTATAATATTTATGTTAAAGAGAAGTTTTACTGCTGAAACCCTGAATACTGATTCGTGTGTGTGTGTTCAGAGCGTGCAGCAGCAGCTAGCGGAGGAGGAGAGCAGCGCTCAGGCTCTGAGAGACGATCTGAACTCGAGGGATCAGCAGCTGCTGCAGTTACGCTCAGCTGTGAAGGAGGTGACCTTTAAACCTGTTTACAGTTTCAGTGGCTGTAGTTACTGAACACTGCCTTTAGGGGGCAGTAGAGGGATTTTTTTTTTTATATTTCAAAGGGAGAGACTTTCTCGAGAATCACTGTCGTGTTTATTACAGAATTAATTCTTTTTTTTATGCTATTGCGGGGGTGGGGGGTGTCTCAAAGACTCACCGCATGCTGATGTGTTTTGGAGAACCTGAACTGACATCTCGCACACCATCCACACGTACAGATACACTCCTCTATAAAGCTTTAAGGGGGAAAAAGCGTAGGATAAAAGTTTGGAAGTGTGTGTGTGTGTGTGTGTGTGTGTGTGTGTCGGTTGGAATAAGAAGCAGAAAATAAAATATGAAAAAAACCTTTATATATAAACTCAATATTTTGAGGTTTCATTCTGTAAATCTAGGAGAAAGAACTGGAGTAGCTCCTACCGTAAATGCACTAATAAATGGGCAGTGAATTATTAATTAATTGTATCCTCTGTGTAGCGTCGGGGCTACCATGTTTTCACAGTAATGTTTTTGTTTCCAATATAATTTTATTTGACTTGACAGATCAGTGTGTGTGTGTGTGTGTGTTTCAGCTGTCCGTGCAAAACCAGGAGCTGATGGAGCAGAGTGTGTGTCTGCGTGAGCGTCTGCAGGCCGAGGCAAGTGTGTGCGACGTGCAACTCACACAGCAACTGCTGAAGGAAATGGCGTCATGTCTGAGTGACCTGCGCTCGCTCTGCAGCGTCCTCACACACACCGCACATGGCCGAGACCCCAACCTGTCCCTGTTGCTGGGGATCAGCGGTGAGAACACTCACACACTCACACTCACACACTTACACTTACACACACTCACACACTTACACTCACACACACTCACACACACACTCACACACTTACACTCACACACTTACACACACTCACACACTTACTCACACACTCACACTCACACACACTCACACTTACACTCACACACTCACTCACACACTTACACTTACACTCACTCACACTCACACACTTACACTCACACACACTCACACTTACACTCTCACACACACTCTCACACTCACTCTCACACACACTCTCACACTCACACACTCACACTCACACACTTACACTCACACACACTTACACTCACACACACTCACACACTTACACTCTCACACACACTCACACACACACACTTACACTCACACACTCACACACTTACACTTACACACACTCACACTCACACACTCACACTCACACACTTACACTCACACACTTACACTCACTCACACTCACACACTTACACTCACACACTTACACTCACACACTCACACTCACACACTTACACTCACTCACACACACACTCACACACTTACACTCACACTCACTCACACTCACACACTTACACTCTCACACTCACACACTTACACTCTCACACTCACACACTTACACTCTCACACTCACACACTTACACTCACACACACTCACACACTTACACTCACACTCACACACTCACACTCACTCACACTCACTCACACACACTCACACTCACTCACTCACTCTCACACTCACACACACTCTTTCTCACACTCACACACACTCGTTCTCACACTTACACACACTCACAATCACACACTCACAATCACTCACACACTCTCACACTCTCACACTCACACACACTCTCACACTCACACACACTCACAATCACACACTCACACACACACCAAGTATCACAGTTGATGATGTGTGAAAGCAATTATGTGAATGGTAGACATGTATATTACTTATAAATAATAATTCTTTAAGCATTAAAGGTTTCCATGGTAACAGGAGTGAACAGAACGCGCGTGTGTGTGTGTGTGTTGCAGCCCCCGCTGTATCAGAGGTGTGTGACGATTGGTTAGATGCTGCAGTTGTTCAGAAGAAACTCCAAGAGGTGCTGCAGCTCAGACGAGACGTGGAGGAGCTTCGCAACACCGTCTCCGACCGCTACGCTCAGGACATGGGGGAGAACTGCACCACGCAGTAACACAGAACCCAACCTGCACCACGCAGTAACACAGAACCCAACCTGCACCACGCAGTAACAC
>JBCNYH010000004.1:733889-753892 GCA_039654325.1 Tandanus tandanus
TATATATATTTAGATATTTGTTTTGGTGTTGTTTTTAAGGGATTAGTTTAATCTGTGTTCAGTGTGAGGTCATCAGTCCTGGAGATGAATCATCAGAGTCATTTCAGTCGGTTTATTTAAATGAGTTTAGACATTCATTCTGATTTCTTCATCAGTTTGTTCCGTTTTCTTTCTGAGATGAACAGCAGATAACTTGAGTTGTGTATAAAAAGCTAAAGGTTATTTTCTCTTCATGCTCTTAAACACTGGACATCACCAACATGGATGCCGCGAGCTCTAAAAATGATTAATTGATTCAGTTGATTCACTACACAAGAACAGAAACAGATCCCAGATATGAATGAAAAGATTTACTGGTTCAACTGATTCATTTAAAGAACATTAAATGGTTCTTGTCATGATTCACTGATTGATTCATTTGATTCTCTGAATGAGAGAGGAGTGAGTCAGTCCTGATCAAAATGATTCAACTGAGGGCAGCACGGTGGGGTAGTAGTTAGTGTGTTCGCCATAAAGCAAGAAGGTCTTGGGTTCATGTTCTCCCCGATCTTGTGTGGGTTTCTCCCCGATCTCCAGTTTCCTCCCACAAACCAAAGACGTGCAGATTAACCTAATTGGCTGTTCCAAATTCCCCAAGGTGTGTGTGTGTGTGTGTGTGTGTGTGTGTGTGTGTGTGTGTGGTCCTGTGATTCTCTGGTGTTGAGCCAGTGGTTCGGTGAATGAGGTGAGAGTGGATCGCAAAACTTATTAATCACCTAAATGATTCACCGATTCAACTGATTTCAACAGAGATTCAGGATCATTGGTTCGGAACAGACTAACAAAGTTTAGTCTATAGTAAATATACAAGTGTGTGTGTGTGTGGGTGGGTGTGTGTGGGTGGGTGTGTGTGTGTCGACAGCTTCGTTTTTGACACATTTTAATTTTGTGACTCCTTCAAAATGGCTGAGTTTTTAAAAAAAAAATCATAAATTCAGGTGATGTGGTGACTCCGTGGTGATCAGTGAGAAGGTTCTGGGTTCAAATCTCATCGAAAGGCCTTTCCATGTGGAGTGTCCATGTTCTTCCGATGCTTGTGCTGGTTTCCTCCTGGTACTCCAGGTTTCCTCCTACAGTCTAAATACACGTTCAGTCGAATGGTTAGTTTTAAATTAAAATGTGAAGAATTTAGCAGAAAGTTTAGAATTAAATAATGAATAGAACGAATTCCTGTACAGCCACTTCACCTCACTGCAACCTCCAGTCTTTTCATGTTGGGAATTTATTTATTTATTTAATTAATTAATTCAATTCTATTTATATTCTTTAAGATTTTGTTTTGAAGAGAAAGTACAGAGAAAGTCTCCTTGTGCTTCTCTGGTTTTTATGCAAAACGTTTGTGAAAATGTAAAAATTTGAAAGTCAAATGTGTGTAGGTTCATCCCCCCTACCTCACGCGCACACACAACCTACGCACACAGTTTGGAGGATCGGGGTGAGTGGTGTCTGCGCTCGCAGGTAAATCCTTCACTTCTTTTTATTATTTAAAAAGTGAAATTGTTTGTAATGTGATTAGATTTTGTGATTCAGTTCAAGTTTAATCTCAGTGATTTGTTTTTGAGGCGTGGCCCTCAGGGGTCGTCCTTTGGTCCTGTTAAATTTAAAACATTAAAGTTACATGAACAGAGTTTTAATGCTACTGTCGCACCTTTCAGTTATTTTTATTATTTAGTTATAATAGTTTTCATGTTACTGTGCAGTTGTTTTAATCTCAGTGTCGCATCAGACTGAAATAGAGTTCAAGAGACGCTACGTGGTTTAAAGTTTACGTGAGTTTTTTCTTTTCATTTCTCAGATTAGAAAATTTCAATAATGTTAACGGTGAAATTATTTTCTTTTTATAAGTGGTACTGAAGTTACGCGTGATCGTCGTGTAAATGTTGTGGTTTATTGCAGAACTGCGGTTTGTGTGCCATCATTAAGCCGTTACTCTCTAGGACATTTGACAAAATAAATAAATACAAACAAGCATAGAAAAATATTTTTTTGCATTTTTTCCCCAATTTGTAATAAATTCTAACTTTTCATCATTACTGCATGTTTGTGTTTTGTGGTTTATATTGTTTATGTTTGAATTTTTTGTTATATTGTTATCAAGCCTGTAATTGGGTCATAAGTGGCCTGTTGATGAACAAAAAAATTAAACATACTTAATAAATAAATATATAAGTGAATGAATAGATGAAACATTAACTGAAATCATTTTAAAAGATTACATAATATAATTTGTTCTGGAAATATTAGATAATCAGTATTGTTTATTTATTTATATATTTAAAAAAAAATCCAAATAAAATTCCAGTGAAAAGAAAAAAAATCAGTGTTAAAACTAAATCCACAGAAACATTTATTTCAGGTAAAAAAGAGAAACAAGAGAGCAGCTCACGCATCTAGAGAATGCAAACTATCTCTGCCATTTACAAATTTCCTCCACACACACACACACACACACACACACACACACACACACACACCCTGGTCATGTCCAGTGCCATGCAAATCTCAGATGTGACCTCAGCACTAGCGCATTTGCGTCATCTCCCTGATATTAGCATAACAACACTGACTTTATTTACACAACCTGCTAGTTAGCCAACGTCATCTCAAGCTAATTAATATTAGGCTGTTGTGCTAACACTAGGCTAACGATTAGCGTCTATCCCTTTGTGATTTATAGAACCTTTTAAGGTTCCCCATGAAGGATAACTGAAGAACACTTAATGGTTGTAAATATAAAATATTTTAAAGATGCTACACCCCCTTTAGAAAGTTACAAAAGGTTCCTTTTATAGATAAAGGATCTTAATATCCTAAATGGGTTCTACTTAGAACCTGTTCCGATAGAGAGACATTCTGGAGTCCTACCCCAGGACCATTTGAAATTAAAGAACCAAAGGTTCTATTTGAGCGCGTCTCTGTCCTGGGCCCTACAGGTCGTGGAACTATTAAAGCTTCCGTAAGAGGAACAACCAGAACCCAAATTTAAGCTGTAAACTTTATAATGTGTTTTAATAAATATACACTGTTAGAAAAGGAGTCCTTTCAGGGTGTTCTCTGGGGGTTGTAGGGCTCAACCCTTTCGGCTTGCGTGGGGGGTGTTAACACGGTTAGCACGTCTGGCTCACAGCAAGAAGATACTGGGTTCGAATCCCAGGCTCTAAAAGAGTTTATTAATGTAGTAGTGTGTGTGTGTGTGTGTGTGTGTGTGTGTGTGTGTGTGTGTGTGTGTGTGTGTGTGTGTTTCTGTCTTGTTCAACAGCTTAGAAAAATCAGAATCCTGAGTTTAACGGATCGGGCGTGTCGGAAGTGCCCGGTTCTCCTGTTTCATCATGTTGCCGTTCATCCTCATGACCCTGATGTTATGTGAAGGTAAAGCAGAACGTTAGAATTTTCGTAGTCGTGTCTGTTACTCCGTGCAGTTCTTTTATCACTAGTTCTGTGTTTTATTCACGTTATATATTTTGAATTTAGACGCTAGTAAATCCGACTCCAGTCCGCATCCTGATGATGAGCTGTGTTTGATTTTAACAGGTCACGCTTATGACTACGGTACAGAATTTGTCACAGCGTTTCCAGAGAACCTCGCCTTCTACTTCCCGGCACCGCTCTTCCTCAACCTGAAAATCACCACCTTCCTGCCTTCCACTACGGTTAATGTTTACATGAATGGCACATCTATTAACCAGACTACCGTGGCCACCCCACAGGTGTTTATGATCCGTGTTCTTAATGCAGAGGTGAATGATTTTGGTGTCTTTGGAAACGCGATCAGAATCACCAGTGACAAGAACATCTCCGTGGTTTCCATCAACAAGCGAGGGAGCAGCATACAGACCAATGTTGTGTACCCTACAACACATCTTGGAATGGAATATCTGGCCTATTCTCCGAATTACACCGCGCTCCCTGTCTTGCTCAACACCTATAACACCTCTGTGGTCACCAGCTCACCTGTTGTGCCGATCTCTTTTGGTTACAGACTCATCATTATTAACGCAGAAGATGCGATCAACACCGTCACAGTGACCAACAAAGGAACAGCTGTGGCCCCGATCACGCTCGGGCCTTTTCAGCTGGTCCAGCTACAGTGCAGCGACTTTTGGGCTAAAGTTGTATCCACAGCAAAAGTGGCGGTGATTCTTACCAATCCGTGTATGGACACCATGAATTGCAGGTGTAACCTGGTCGCACACCATGTCCTCCCAAACACATTTCTGGGAACTAAATTCCTCTTCCCGCTCTTCAACGTCACGTTTCAGCGCCTTTTCATAACCTCCCCCAGCGCCGTTGACCTCACGTTTGGCAGCAAGACCAGCCATGTTGAACAGGGATCAATAGATATGATTTCTTATTCCCCGGACACCGGAAGCACACAGCTGGAAACAGATCAGCCATCGCTGCTCAGTGTAATCCAGCCTGGCCTCATCATCAACCTCCTCCCAAACATCATGTTTTCTGGCTGCTACTTGTTACACACCACCTTGTCTGTGTCCAATGCGAAAGCTTTAGTTATAGTCGAAACGGCGCACAAAGATGACGTCCACATGAACAATGATCCTGTCAGCGGTGTACCCTGGAACAACTTCATTGGTGTAGAGTATTCATGGGCTACAGTAGACCTAATAAGTTGTAAGTCATGCGTCATTTGGCATCCTACCTCAAAAATCGCAGTGTACGTCTTCGAGACCTCAGACACGCAGGTGAAGTTTGGTGGTCCAGCAATTTCTATAAACGATGAACCAGGTAACGTCCTGCAGACTAGAATCCACCAACAGCGACAGTATTTCATACAAAAACACCATAACTGTGAAGGTAACCCTGTGTTTGTTTGCTCCACAGACCCCAACGGATGTGTCCTGATCCCCAATGAGTATGAACTCAGTAACACCACGATGACTTGGCAGGAGTCTCGGGGGTACTGCACCACTAAAGGAAAGGTGTTGGCGAGTCCCAACTTCGAATACACACAAAAAAAAATGGTCGGTACACTCAACAACATTAAAGCCGAAGGCGTGGCGTGGCTTGGCCTGCGGCGCAGCCTTGTCACCTCCGAGTGGTACTGGCATGGCAACGTCACTTTCGACTATGCCAACTGGGAACACGACCAACCAATGAGCAACCTGTGTGTATCCATGAGGATGGAACCCAATGGGAATTTCACATGGAGCACGGTGCGCTGCTGCTCGCCCATGCTGCCCCTGTGTGCCCGAGAGATGACAGTCCTCCGTGGTGTCACTGATCTGAGTACTGCACCGATTTAACTCTGCAGCTAAGGCCCAACCAGCAGCCTGTCAACCACCCAATCATTGACGGCAGCTAAAACATCTTCAAGCTTAAATTTAACGTGCCTATTTAAGGTTTAAAAAAAAAAAAGAAATAACATAATTGGCTTTAAATGTTAATTCAATAACCAACAGCATCCGCTTTCATTTACTATGAATTAGAAAAAACCTCCGCCAAGCCCCACCGCCAAAAATAAAGAAATAAATAAATAAATATATATATATATATATATATATATATATATATAAAAAATTATAAAAAGTACACAACACCTCCTGCTGGGCCTACAGTGATACCACACTTCCAAAAAAATCATCTCACAGTGTTAAAGAATCCTTAAAAAAAATTCCTCAATTTAAAATTTAATCCGCATCATTCCACTCTCCAAAAGAAAAATAAAATCAACAAAATCTGTTCATAAATTTTGTATTCAATTGCTTACAAACAAACAAACACCTGCTAAAGCATAATCTTCTTGGCGGAGGAAAATATTTAACCTGAGCGGCTTGTTTGCTAACGTATGGACGGTAATCATTTTATTAGCGTAGTGCATTGCAGGGGAGCAGCTTTATTTATTTATTTTTTTTATTTTTTTTACTCTCTTGAAAGTCTGCGATTAGAACTTAAATCTTGCTCCTTAGCAACTTAACAGCTACTATAGCAGCTGATGCTAACACTTAACGTTATCCATTTTCTAAATATACTGTAGACAGATTAGTGTATAGTTAGACATGTTGTCTTTCTAATTAAAAAGCAGCCAGTGGATGTTTCTGCTGCTGATGAAATCAGGTGCCTTCAACCGGCTCTAGTAACAAATCGTTCTGTTATAAATTCCTTTCTTAATACCTGTTGATTCATTTCCAAGTATATGATACTCGAATGGAATCCCTATCTGTATCCTGTACATACATTATTATTATAATAATCAGATGTAGATGTAATGCAGATCTTTAGCATATTAAATGTAGTGTACGTACATATTACACTGATATATAAAATGTTGCGTACAGCGAGCTGAAATAAACCCTGACTGAGTGATTGAGACCCTGATGTGTAGCAGAGTGACCCTCAATCACCCCAAATGGGTTTATTTCATGATAAATGATTATATCAACATCTCGTTGTACATTATCGTACTTATTACACGGCAATTTATTAAAGAAATCAATCATTTCGCAAACAATATTATAGATTTACAGATGATCTTATTTTATTGTAGCAGCCTGTTGCTCTATAATGAACTAACAGACTGTTGAAAATCGTTATTGACCAATCAGCATTGAATATTCAAATGAACTGTGTAATAAGTATATTTAAACATCTCATGTAATTTTAATGTTAATGTAGAGTTAGCTCATGTTAAATAATTAAACATTGTTCAATTAATTATTTTTAATTATTCAAATAGTTTCAATTACCATTCAATTCAGCAATATCCGGGTGGTGATAGCCTGGTAGCCTGGGTGAATAATTGTTCTAGTATATACTACATGGGAACATCAGCAAACACCCCCCCCACACACACACACACTTAAATAAGATTTTTATGGTTTATGTTTTAAATATTAAAAATCACGATGGGAACAAGTGAGCTCCTTGCAGGCAGGTGTGTAAGAGCTGTGTTACACTCTCTCGTTAACTCTCTTCCACAGTTTAAGTGTATACAACACGAAAACACAATGAAAAGCAAAATAAAATGAGGTTTTTATAGTTTATTTTTAACCATGACAGAGTCGGGCCAGATGAACACGATCCGAGCAGAAGAAATGCGGTGCAGCTAACAGCGTCTGTTTAGTCTACATCCAGAGTACATCGAAACTAAACCCTGCTTCGTAAAGGGTTTTTTTTTTTGCATAAACTACACAGAAACTCAAGAAAAACAAACTAAAAAGAGAAGTTTATGGTTTATTTTTTTCATTTTAAATCGTGATAATGATGATGCCACCTGCTCCAAGTAAACGTAACAAAATGTGAGTGTCTGTCATTTTGATTTAAGAATTATCCACTCAGAATAATGTTTTTAATCCAAGAGATCCTTACACCGTTCCTGTGTAGTATACAATAAATGTCTTCATCTCTTATTACTGTTTATTAACAAGTATGCAAGTATATATGTATGATGTAAAAAAGACAAATAAAGAAATAAATAAATAAAGAATAAACCATGTATGGGAAGTTTGTTGAGCACTCACCTAAATATGATACACAAGAAAATTTGACAATAAAAGTCAGGTACATTTTTTAGTTATAAAGACACGAGAGTTACATTTAACTCACACACACACACACACACACACACACACACACACACACACACACACACACACACACACACACACACACTTTAAAGAGGAAGAGTGTATTTCTTTAGATGCTACAAATAGGGGAAATGTATCCAGGATTTATTTTTAAATGTAACAGAAGAAAACGCATCCCATCCCAAATTTAAATGCACGTCAAAAAAAAACGTAGCGGAGACACAACACAACAAACATTACAAAAGCAAAACAACAGACACAAAACAATCCTACAGCAATGAGAGAAATCGGGGAACTGAAGGAGCCCTATTCAGACTGGATTCGTTTCCCACATGGTGATGTGTAACGTCATTATTAACGACACGTCGCTGAGATTTTACTCAGAACCGCTCATCTCCGAACTCAGAACCGCTCATCTCCGAACTCAGAACCGCTCATCTCCGAACTCCGAACCGCTCATCTCCGAACTCCGAACCGCTCATCTCCGAACTCCGAAGCGCTCATCTCCGAACTCAGAACCGCTCATCTCCGAACTCAGAACCGCTCATCTCCGAACTCAGAACCGCTCATCTCCGAACTCCGAAGCGCTCATCTCCGAACTCAGAACCGCTCATCTCAGAGTTTACGCTTCGGGAAAATCCAAACTGTGCAGTGGAAATAAATGAACCTGCTGTTCTATCCTGAGGAATAACTCTTTATCCTGTTTTTGTACAGGGACGCGTTCTCTATTCTGTTGCTAAAGCATAACTTGCACTACTCCGCCCCCTACAGAATGCACTTGTGATGTGCATGCATACATGGAGAACGTAGTGATTTCTGTACTATACTGTAGATATTCATTTATTCATTCATTCACTGAACTGCTTTATCCTTAAGGGTTGCAGGGAGGCTGGAGCCCATCTCAGCCAACTCTGGGCGAGGGCTGGGTACACCCTGAACAGCTCGCCAGTCAATCGCAGGGCAAACACACACATAGCCATTCACACTCACACACACCTAGGGACAATTTGGAACCACCAGTTAGTCTAATGTGCATGTCTTTGGACTGTCTTTGGACTGTGGGAGGAAACCAGAGTACCTGGAGGAAACCCAGACAATCATGAGGAAAACATGCAAAATCCACACAGAAATGTCCTCACCGAGCCCGGGACTCGAACCCAGGACCTTCTTGCTACCTTTTTCCTGGTGAAGTTCATGATTTATGTGATATAGTGTGTATATAATACGTACAGTAAACCTAAATAAAAAACCTATAAGGAGTAAAAGCTTTGATTTTATCAATGGAGAAATAATTAGTCTCTGAGTATAAGTCACTCAGATGTATTATTATTATTATTATTATTATTATTATTATTATTATTAATAAAAAGACTTTACATTTTTTCCTAAAGTATAAAATCAAACTGAAACACAGAATATTTTACAACAATATTGATCAAAAACATATTTCAGAACAATATAGCAACCACATGCCAATCAACCCTAGAGGGGTGGGGCTTGGTTTAATCAAACATTTGATTGGTTTATTTTTTTTTTTTATATTTACAACAGATTTTGTAGAAACATCATTTCATTGCTTGACTCAGACTTTTGGACCCAACATGCCATTTAATGAACAAAACTCCGAGACCTGCCAGGAAAAGTAGCAATTTAACTGCTAACGCTAATCCAAGCAGCAGTGGCACAGTTAGGACATCACTGCTGCTCTTATTGGACTTTTCTGGATTCGGAGACAGAATGTAGACCGTAGCCTGGTCATTGCCGAGGGGGTTGGACGCTGTGCAGGTATACTGCCCACCTGGCTGGATGTCCAGGAGCTGGCTGGTGGTTCTGTGGCGATCCGGAGCTTCCTGTGGAAGTGGCGCAGCTTCGTTCTCTGCATCGAGAACTTCATTTAAACCTGTCCACTGGACATCAGGCAGCGGAGAGCCCTGAACCTGACACAGGGCTTTGAGACTAGTGTCAATGCTGCCCCCTATGGACAAACTTAAGATCCGTGGTGGAGCTGGATGCAAACAAATACCCATCAACTCCAAGCAAACAAAACATAACAGGAACTTTAACTTCCAAATAACTTGATGGCTGGCTAATGCTAACACTAATATAAAATATATAAAGAATAAATCTGTCATGTGTTCTTGTTACCTTCCACTCGAAGTCGTGTACCCATTTTGTTCTTGTAATTGGCGTGCGGTTGGTCGGGCAGCTCGACGCTGCAGTAGTAGCGCCCGTTGTCCTGCAGACCTGTGCTGCTAATGCGCAGAGTCAGGTCGTGCTCTCGGTGGTTTCCCTCCAGCCGGTATCGTTGGTCCTGGTCCGGTCCGGTCTCGCACTGCTGGCTGCTGTTGAGGCTGGAGCAACGGAAGAGCACGGTGCTGGCACGGGCGTGGCCTAGACGCCACACCACGTTCATGGAGGAGTGCAGGGTGTGTGCAGGGTGTGTGAAGGAGCAGGGCAGCACTGCAGGGTAACCCTCGATGGTTCGCACCTCTGGGGAAACCTGAATGGACCACGTGTCATCGAAGGCTGATAACGCTGGTGATGAAGGAAAACAATGTTAGCATGCTAACGTTCATGATAATACGCCAGAATGAGACTTTTCTCCCTTTAACCTGCTGCAGGAATTCACCTTCCCATGGGAGCGCTTCATGGGAACATCATAACGCTGCTATTGATTCAATTCACCTGTCATCAGATAACTTGCATTAAAAACATTGGGAACCATGTTAATCGTTTGAATCGGAAAAGTTTCTACCAAGTTCACACAAACATGACTTTGCAAAGATGTGTTTATTTGTGAGTACTGGGAAGAGAGAGAATGCTAATTTAAAAAGTATGCTAATGTTGCGAAACACGTTTGCTGAAATGTTGCTAATGGGAGTTATTATTAGATTTGAGATGTACGGGGCACACGGAGCATCCATCTTTCTTTCTTTTAATAAACCAGAAACTTTTTTATAAACAACATCCAGTAAACTGTTACAGGTGTCTGTGGTTTCCTCATGGATGTGTAATGTTAAGTAATGATTACAAATGGTTTGTTATGGTTTATAATGGTAAGAGATCGTTTTGTAATGGCCAGTAATTGTTGGGAATGATACATCCTCATGGTTTGAGGTTTTTTACTGAAGTTTATTTGCCCCTGATGGTGAATTTGTGCTAAAATGCTGTGGCGTTATTTAACTTTTGTAATATTCAGAAACAGCAAAGATACCGTAAATACTAACGTGAACGTCGTTCCAGATGAAATTTAAAATACTCCAGTACTGGATCTGGATCAGTTCTTGATGGAAACACGAGTTTAATGGAAAACATCACAGCAATTCCAATTAGAAAGAGGTTTTTTTCACAGACTAGAGAAGAATAACTTTGTTACATAAATCATGTGATCAGCGCCCTACGGTTGAACTAAAAATCATTCTTACCCGAGAAGCTGATCAGATGCAGTGTGACAGAGAAGCGCAGGAGGTCCATCGTGGCCGAGTCACACGGCCCGTCTAGCAGCTGGAAACACGTGCCGAGTCTTTAAGCACAGACGCTCAACATCTCTGACTCACGGTCACACGACGCACATCCAGATGACACACTGAGGTTCTGAGTTCGAGCCCCGGGCTTGGCGAGGACGTTTCTGTGTGGAGTCTGCATGTTCTCCCTGTGCTTGTGTGGGTTTCCTCTGGGTACTCTGGTTTCCTCCCACAGTACAAAGACATGCACATTAGGCTAATTTGCAGTTCTAAATTGCCCCTAGGTGAGAGTGTTTATGGTTGTGTACGTGTTGGATGTGCGGTGGTCTGGCAAGATGTTCAGGATGTACCCCACCTTCACCCCGAGTCGGCTGAGACAGGCTCCAGCCTCCGCGCGGCTCTCGTAGGATTAAGCGGTTCGGCACATCAGTGAGAATTTCAGAGTATAGATGACTTTATTAATCCCCTGAGGGAAACTTGGTGGAACATTTCTGTAGAAAAATAATAACCTCATGGTAGTAAGAGTGATTCTGTTTCATCGCACCATCCGTGAATCCGTTTAATTCTGTAATTCATCAGCTTGTGACGCTTCAGAGTCCCGAACTCAAGTGTGTGATGAACCTGTTCAGACAGAGCGACAGATAAACAGATGCTTTGTGTTAGCTGCTTCTCTCTCTCTCTCTCTCGGATTATTTTTAAACTCACTTCTGTTTTCTGGGGGACAAATTTACTTCTTCCTGTTTACAGTGAGGACACTTATTACCCTCCTCGACCTTCTACTCCATCACCATGGCAACAAGCACAACGTTTCAACCACAGGAAGAGGACGTCTCGGGTCCTTCCATTTAAAGATGCAGTCATTATTCTTACACGGAGGGAAAATAATTACATAAAATAAACCGAGCTGAATGTAAATATAAGGGAAAAGATTATAAATAAAAGATGGAAGGACTGAGTGTCGCACATCGTCTCTAAGTCTAAAAGCTTCGACTTATTTGCTTTATAATTCTAGAAACCACATAATCTTTGGCACGCTTTACTAATAATGCACCAAAAAAAAGTGTCAAAAGAACCAATACAATAATTTTTATTCTGAAACCAAACATACAGGGGATTGTACGTGGTTTTCCCCTCATAAGATATTTGAAATGATTATAGCACGTTTATAGTTAGCATGTTGCGGTTTGTCCGCTTTACAGCAAGAAGGTCTTGGGTTCGAGTCCCAGGCTTGGCGAGGGCGTTTCTGTGTGGGTTTCCTCTGGGTACTCCGGTTTCCTCCCACTCACAGCACAGAAATGCAGCTTTAAATTCATCAATGCATCAAAGTCCAGGACTTCTGGTGGGGAATTTAGTTTGTCGAACTTTTCAGGGGGAAAACAAGTAAAATTTACAGTCACACCTGCACACTAATGAACCTGATCATGAACTTTACTGAAATACGAATTACGTACATTCTACTCGTGCATTTTCACAGCCACATATCTACAGCCTCTCAGTGTTGTGTGAATTAGAGAGGGGGGATGATGCTTACACATTTGGAATCCTGGTGTGTTCGGAATATGAGTATTAAATACGAATCCTAAACCTATTTATACATTTCCAAGTCTGGAAATTATAGCTTTTAAGGTTTGGATAAACCTCAGAGAACTTTCAAGCTTCTCAACAGCACTTTAAATTAATTTTTCGATTCGTTTTAGAGAGTTTTAGGAGGAAATATCTCAGATAAACAAACCAAACGACTTAAACTTCGCGGCGGTTATTTTACCTCAGGACCAGCGTTAACGTTAAAAAAAAAAAAAAAAAACAACCGCGCATGCGCATTAGTAAAACTTATTGATGAGCGACTAGCATTTAGCATCAGCCTTTATTGACGGTATTAGGCTTTAAAATAGCCCCTCTGAATCCAACTGTAGTCCGATAATGGACGTAAATATATAGTACTCGTATTTAAGAACAGTGAATTATATATATATATATATATATATATATATATTTAATTTAAGTCTTAATGTAGTAGTTCGCATTGATTTCTCCCTGTTTGCGGTGTTGTAAGCCCCGCCCTCATCCCGATGGATCCGTCCCAAACGTCACCACATGTGAAATGTAGTGCACTAGGAAGGGTGGAAGAGGCGGTTATTTGTATTGTAAGTACAGGCGGGTTACACTTGAAGACTGTTTGAAGCCGTTTAGACTTTAGCCGGGGCCACGCCCCAAAAAATTACAGCAGGAAAGTGGAACACACGCGTTTACACAGTTACACTTCACTCACACACACACACACACACTCTCTCAATCCTCTTCTCTCAGTATAAGATCCTTAACATTTATTGGTTTTAACAAGCAGCATGTCGCACAGAGTTGTTACGACCACGTCCACGACTACGACCTCGTCGGATGGAGGATTTTTAAACATCGCTTACTGTCGCTCTGTTCCTGGATTATTAAAAGTAGCTCAAGTGGTAAGAACATGACATCATCATCATCATCATCACTATTATTAAATCATTTGTTTTATTGCATAAACGTATAAAACGCACTTCATTAAGTTTTAAAGTGTGTGTGTGTGTGTGTGTGTGTGTGTGTGTGTGTGTGTGTGTGCAATTTTATCTCAAAGCTGCACTCTTATGTTTTCAGACTTTTTGTATGAGATTAAAACTTATATTAGTGTAAAGATACATTAGAAAAAAATAATGTACAGTGCTGATAAGTGTATTTCAGTATAATATTTTCTGGCCCAGAAATGACTCCTCCCACTACTTCAGATCACCCCGCCCCCTTACCCAGCTCTTAAAAGAGATACTCAGCTCCGGCTGCCTTTTTTCAATTCATTAATTGGTAAAATGTGTCTGTGATTCACAGCGAATACAGTTCACACCTAGCAGGCGGAATGTGTCTCTGTATATTCTGGAAAGCATCTGGAATAAACAAGCCCCTCCCCTTTAAAGAAGCCAATAATATATATATTACCTGGTCTCCGATTGGCTGGTTTCTGATCTCATTCCTGTTCTCAGGTCGAGAACGATAGATCATGAACAAAGAGTTATGAAAGTGTACCAAAGCAGGAAACCACCGATGTAGAAACGGGCGAGTTATATAACGAAACACTTCCTCCATTAGAACGCCGGTGGAGTTCTTTCACCCCAATCATTCATCATCGGGTCATGACCTGGTCACAGTTTACTCATCATCTGGTGACTGCGTGAACATGACTTTAAGGTTCCGTTTAAAATGTGTAGGAGTTCATGCACTACACACATTCGAATCAGATTATACTCTGTGTGTGTGTGTGTGTGTGTGTGTGTGTGTGTGTGTGTGTGTGTGAGAACAGGTGACCCTGATGATTTCCTTCCTGTGTGTCCACTGCGCCGACATTTGGACAGATTCCGGCGCGTATCGCTTCTTTGAGGTGGTGACACTGTGGTTCCTCTTCACCTTTCTCATCTTCTTCCTCATGTACGTGTTCAGGGTTCAGGCCCATCTCACCTGCATTAACTGGACGCTGACGGTGAGTCCACATCCAGGTTAGCGAGCACGTTTGGTTCCGGAGATGCGTCGGATTAACTCGGGGTTGTTGTTGGTTTTTTTTGCAGGAGTTTCTTCACTACGTCTTGGGCACCATCCTGGTCTTCATCGCCTCCATCGTAGCAGCAGTGAAGAGCTACAACCTCTCCAGTCTTCTAGCTGGATCTGTGAGTGTAATTCTGTGGTTAGAGCTGAATTCATTCATTCATTCATTTCCTGAACTGCTTAATCCTATTAGGGTCACAGGGAGGGTGGAGCCTATCTCAGCCGACTCGAGGTGAAGGTGGGGTACACCCTGAACAGGGCAACGCACATACACACCGTGTCGAGATCATTTCTCTCGCTGTGTACACAAACTGGATTTTTTATAATATATATTTTATACGAGGTCAGAGACGGAACAGAATCTTTTTAATTAAACTTACCGCCTGAACTTGGAAAAAAATGCTGTAATATTATACTATGCTGGTTTGATAAAGGACCTCATCTCCACCTCGGGATAATGATAAAGTCAATAAAAAAATATAAAAATAAACCATAAAAATGCATTTCTAATATTCCTGTGCAGTTTATTAAATACTGAAACGATTCTTCACCTCAGGATCAGTGAGTATCACGGAATAGTGCCCTCCATGTTCCGCTCCAGGAACAATCCAGTGATATCCCCCTCGCCTGAGGTGAATAATTGTTATATGAATATACGGTATATAGTTTATATATTTCCAGCAATCTTATTTTTATGCTCCTTTGATTCCACGGACAGTTGGGCCGAGTATTTCTCCTCATATTGTATTGTGGGTGAGAATGATAGAATTTAAATTTTACACGTCCAGCCGTTTAACTCGGAAATAAATCACATGTTTATTGTGTGGATTATGTTTTATATGAGCACAGCATTACAAAACAAAAATAAATAAATAAATGACTCGAACTAACAAAACCAACGAAACAACAACAGGTAGTAGAGGGAAAGCAGGAAATCACACACACACACAGAAAATGTAAGTGTTTTCATGACAGTAGAAATGTTGCACCATATTAGTACCCCTGTAATAAACACACTTTATATTCTTTATATAATAAATATTAAACAGAAGGAAAAGCGTAACACATCTGAGAAGGTCAGTGTTTGTGCCGTTTACTTGTCACTTCAGCCGCCTGGGTTTTGCCTTTTAAGGCATATTGTGGGCGTCACTAAATGCAAATCAGCTGTCCCGGTTCCACGCCTGGTAATCTCTGAGTGATTCGGATTTAATTACGTAGGTTTGCGGGTGAGTATGAACACAACCAGCATTTCTCAAAGCGAATATTATAAATATAATCAAAAATAATTATAAAGAAAATGATATAAAGTGTGTTTACCAGTGATGATCTAACAATTATGATTCTTTATACTACTGCATTTTTCTTTAATAGTTAAAAATATTTAGTGAATAAAGGAATGCATGTAGAAATGTGTCCTGAAGCCTGAGTCTGTAATTAACTCCGTTTTAGTTTCGTAATAAACGATAGTAGATTTTTACTCTCAGAGGAAACCAGTGTACAGGAATAAAAGTGTGGTTTCCTCTGGTCTGCGCGCGAGTGTGTTCTGGAGAAATGATAATAGGTTTTCTTGAACCGCAATGTGACAGATACACACGTTCAGCTAATTTTATGTATATACTATAGATTTATATTATAGATTCTTATATATATATATATATATATATATTTGTATTCCTCCAGGTTTTTGGTTTTATTTCAACGTTTCTTCTTGCGGTCAGTTTATTGACTTCGTACAAGGTCACGTGCGGCGCTCAACAAACCAGTGAGTCTCTTTTTCTCTTTTATTCTTCTCTTCTTTTCCCTTCATTTTAACAGCCTACAGTGATGTAGGAATTTTTTCAGTCAGAAATGTGTAAAACTTTTGAAATAATATTTAGAAATGTTCTTTTTCTCTCTTTGTAATTTTTCTTCTAAATAAAACACCTTTAAGTTAAAAAATAAAGAGATCATGAAGTAGAGAAGTACCACGTACCCGACTCTACACCAGCACCGGACTTGCACAGGATGATTTGAACCAGTTGATGGCGCTTTGGGCCAGAATTAACAAAAAATAATTGTAATTTATCAAAGCTGAGTTATATCATTCAGTTTAAAGCTCAAAGATGTCTCTGTCTCTGTCTGTCTGTGTTTCCTCTTAGTTTAAATATTGGCACCCCAGAATGCAGCGTGTAGATGCTGTGCATTTATTTCTCAATGCAGAAAGGATGTAAGGAACGTGTGTCTCGGTGTCTGAAAACTAAACCAAACAGTGATTTTAATTCTTTACTGAATTTTTAAAAAATAATTCTATTTTTAAATGTTTGCCCTGTTGTTCTGAATCTGATATGCAGATGTTGCTGTGTAAGGGTCCCAATTACAAAAAGGAATAAATTCGATCGTTTACTGTATGGAGTGCCTCCGATGTGCTGAGAGTTAAGCCCCGCCCTGAACGCCGTGCTTTAGACGATCGGAATACGATTTGGACTGATTCTCCTCACCCGAGATCCACACTTGCAGGAGACGATTCGCTGGTTTGTCTCTTGTGAATGTGGATCGAAAGCTGCTGTCGTGACTTGTGGGCGTGGCCATCGCTGTTGTGGATTCGAAAGGTCTGTGTGTGACTGAAGAGAGGATTAAAGCACCGAGAACTGAGGGATGAATCAGGAGCGACGCGCAGGATGAAGAAACACCGACATTACCCAAAGTTATTTTCATTATTTTATTTTTACTGCAGTGTTGGAATTACCTCATCAGTATTAAATTATTTCTTCTTCTTCTTCTTCTTCTTCTTCTTCTTCACTGCAGCTCTGAAGTACGTTTAAATACAAAATCCACCGTATTTTAAATTCCATTTATACCAACCAATGTGTGTTCACGTATTTTTTTAAAGAGCTGATGAGATTGTTGTGTGTAGATTTCAAACTCTAGCGCACAGTTCTGGATCCGGAATAATTCTCTGTGTTATTATCAACATTTCAAGGGGCGATAGTTCCCTTTTTTATTATTTAAAAACTATAAATTCTACATTTTACTGTTGATGTTATTGGTGAAAATTGAAAGGTATAATAAATATTTCTGAACTTGTAGTGTTGTGTTTTCTGGTGCTTTGAACCCATTCTTTTATATTCATTCCCTTTTTTATTGTCCTGTGACACTGTATGGCCTGTATTTGCATACTGAAACCTGATTGGTTGTTATAATTTATGACGCAATAACATTTGTGTAACTATTGTATTTTCACAATTTACAACACTCTACACCCCAGTTAACCCCAAAAAAGGAAATTAAGTTATGATTACTTATATTATAATTAGGTGGCACATTGGTGTAGCGGTTAGCACGTCCGACTCACAGCAAGAAGGCCCCGGGTTCGAGTCCCGGGCTCGGCGAGGGTGTTTCTGTGTGGGGTTTCCTCCCACAGTCCAAAGACATGCACAGTAGGCTACAGTAATTGGCTGTTCCAAATTGCCCCTAGGTGTGAGTGAATGGTTGTGTGGGTGTGGGGGGGTGTGTGTGTGTGTGTGTGTGTGTGTTGGCCCTGCGATGGTCTGGTGAGCTGTTCAGGTTTGGTGGGGGAAGTTATGTTTGTTTAGCAGGACTACGCAAAAACTACCAAACTTGGTGGAGGGGTGACCCCTGGGCCTGAAAAAACCCATTAAATTTAGGAGGAAATCCTGAAAACTCCCTCTTTAACAGGCTAAAATGTTCATCTGACGCTCACTAGGGGGAGACATGTCATTATAACTACGCCAAGTTAGAATAATCCATTTGTACGGATTGGTACGTGGTTTTGTTAACGTCTTTTCCTACTGAATCGTGTTAACAGCAAAATTTCAATAAAAATAAATAAATCAGGAGATAAAAACTTTATACAGTTCAGAATAAAGTACTGCTGAAAGTGTACTCCATTTAAACGGAGCCCCTGAACAAATCTGTGATTCTCCCACGTGATGATACCGGGCTTATATGGTTGGGTGAACCCAGCAGGTGCGGTGACGTCGTGGTACTCTTTCTCAAATAGAGAGCGGAGATGGCGAGGAGAGCGAACTGTTCCCGGTTCATGATGCACAAGAGTCTCTGTTTTATACTCGCTGTGTGATAATAATCATAATAATAATAATAATAATAATAATAATAGTAATCTATATATGATGATAATAGGAGTTAAAATAAACTCAAACAATATAAGATGATGATAAAAGCTGTCTCGGACCTGCCGTAGGGAAGTGCGGTGCTGCTCACAGCTTCACTCAGAAACATTTTGAAGTGAGAAGCGTGATGGAGTTTCCTAGGCAACGAGAGCTGAGATGTGAAGCGATTCGTGTTTGATATTATTTAAAAGTATAGAGTATCTTTTAATATCAGAACAAATGATCATATTCCTTTTTAGAAATAATTGCTCTCAGTGTACAGTACCAGTCGAAAGTCTGGACACACCTCCTGTTTCCGTTACAATGAGTGGGTGTGGCCAGACTTTCGACTGGTACCGTATGTTATAGCAGCTGTTCCCTCACCAGCTCAGCAGTCAAAAGTTTAAACACACAAGAAACTGTCTGCAAACTTTCGACCGGTAGTGCGAGTGTGAAATGAGAGTCCAGTCGGATTTTCGGAGCTGTATTAGAGTCTGTTGGAACGTCTGTGTGGGTTTAACAGGAAGAAGGGTTTGGGGTATTGTAACGGGGTGGGACGCCACAGTGGCTTGGAAATGAGGTCGAATTCACAGAAAGAACAGAACAGAACAGAAGGAAGGAAACTGCAGCTGGTTTTCCTGATAAAGCTGCTCAGGGCCTAAAGAGCGGCGAATGAATCCTCGCTGGCGTTCCCTCGTCAGTCCGTTTCTTTCTTTCCGTTGCAGAGATTCCTGGCGGGATTCCACTTTACCCACATTCATGAATACGACTTCTGTTTCATTTTGTTTTGAATTGCAGGTATTAAAGTGTTTACTGGTGTTCGGAGTTAAACTGTGCCGAGGTTAAAGATTGAGAGCACCGTACCGTATATAAAGGGGTTTTTAGTTACTGGGTATAAAGAACAGATGAAGGTGTGTAAGGATGGATGTGTGGTGTGAGGAGGAACAGGGGATGGTTAAGAAATGTGAGGTGTTTGGAATAACCCTCTCACTTCATCCTACGAGGTTGGAGTCTGCCTCAGCCGACTCTGGGCGAGGGCGGGGTCCACCCTGAACACACACACAGCAACACACACACAACCATCCACTCTCACACCCAGGTGCAATCTGGAACAGCCAGTTAGCCCACTGCGCATGACTTTGGATTGTGGGAGGAAACTGGAGTACCCGGAGGAAACCCACACAAGCACAGGGAGAACATGAACTCCTCTCTCTGTGGCGGGGGGGGGGGGGGGGGGGGGGGGGGGGGGGGGGGGGGGGGGGGGGGGGGGGGGGGGGGGGGGG
>JBCNYH010000004.1:926601-946794 GCA_039654325.1 Tandanus tandanus
CTCCTTGTTTAAGGGTTCCGTTTCCACGGAGTCTGATTAGTGACACCTTTACATCTTTTTCACAGAGCAGGAAAGATTCCACGTCACTCAATCAGGACGGACAGGGGGATAATAATTATAATGCAGTTTACCTACTAAAGCCCTAAATTTGATTAATTGTCTATAAGAGCAACTCTGACAGTCGCGCAGCAGCACACCACATGACTGCATAGGAGACATTTATTTAACATTTATAAAAGGAGGGTAAGCGCTTCAGTTATTCTTTGCGGTGTCTCATTCATTCGTTTGCCATTTAATCCTACTTAGAGTCGCAGGAAGGTTTAAGCCTATCTCAACCAACTCTGGACGAAGGTGAGGTGCACCCTGAACAGCTCACCAGTCCATCGCACGGCCAACATACACACACCCACACAAACAACCAATCACACTCACACCAAGGGGCCTTTTGGAACAGCCAATTAGCCTAATGTGCATGACTTTGAGCTGTGGGAGGAAACATGAGTGCCCGGAGGAAACCCTCACAAGCACAGGGAGTACATGCAAACTCTACACAGAAACGCCCTGGTCGAGCCCGGGACTCGAACCCAGGACCTTCTTGCTGTGAGGATGAAATGCTAACCGCTACACCACTGTGCCGTCCTGGGGTCTCTCAGTAACATGAAAAAGTGTGTGTGTCTCTTTTTTTTTTTTGAGAGAGAGAGAGAGAGAGAATGAATAACTCAAGGCTGATGAGGGAACGAGTGTTTATAGCTGCTATAATGGAAGTAATAAGAGGTATATGTTTTGCAGACGTTCTACCACATTAAACATGACCATAATTCTAAAATAAATTCTAAAAAGAAACTACAATTGTTGTGAAAAAACTTTCTGTGATTTAAGAGGAATAAATTACTTCGGGGAGTGATGTTATAGGGAAATAAACTCACAACACTTCTGGTTGTTTCACACTGATTGTTTGCCAATAACAGCATACCCCACAATTTTAACCACAAAACAAATGAAATAATAAACAACTGAATACATGACGTACATCAGTGGTATTTTATCTCAGTTTCTTTAAGCTGTAGTGCTTACCTGCAACTTTTAGAATCACTCCAGGGGAACCTGTGAACTTGTTCCCATTCATTATAACTCTGAATCTGTATTCTCCAGAATATCGATCCTGTACATTATGGATTAATAAAGTACAGTTTGATTTGTCGTCTCCAACGTACTCAAAGTCTGACTTGGTGGTTGATGAGCTGTTATAAACATACGGAGGGTCTTTACACACATCTGTGTTATTGTTCATTGAGCACCAATATATGTTAGTCACTGTAAAAGTTTGTGGATAATAATAACTGCAGGGAATGGAGACACTGGATCCTCTCACAGCACAGACTGGCTCACTGGGGTAATTCACACTACAGTTACACACTGCACAAACACCTGCAAAAAGTGTGGAAAGGAAGCAGTTTAAACATTTTTCACTCTTAAAGGGGCAGTGTCATGACTGTTTAAAGAAAATGGCTTAAATCAGGAATGCTGAATGCTGTTAATCCTACTTGAGCCCATCTCAGCCGACTCTGGGTGAAGGTGGGGTACACCCTGAACAGCTCACATACACACAACCATTCACACTCACACTCACACCTAGGAGCAACTTGGAACTGCCAATTAGCCGGATAATGTGCATGTCTTTGGACTGTCGGAGGAAACTGGAATACCCGGAGGAAACCCACACAAACACGGAAAGAATATGCAGACTCCACACTAATGCCCTCGCCGCACCCGCGACCTTCTCGCTGTGAGTGGGACACGTCACCGTACCGCCCCGTGGTGGTATCAAACAAGACATGATCGTTTATATAGATAGAAAGGTGTTTTATAAAGGATACGAGGCATGAACTGGGTTCATACGTTACATTTATTTTAGGATTTTGAAACCCCATCTCAACCGTGCAAAACTGTTCAGCACAACACCATTTCAAGAAGTCCATCACAATTCATTTCCTTCCGCTCCATACTGGACTCAAAAACTCTTGCAGCTGAAGGTGATTTAACAAATCAAGAACAAAGGCGAGGATTCTGAACATTCGTGGCATATTTTCATATTTTTACGACTTTTGGGAGACTAAATTTGGGTAAAACTCATGACACAGCTCCTTTAACCAAAAATCTTTCTTTAAAAACACAAAGGTTGTAAGGAAGCCCTTCTTTTATTCTTCCAACGTGAGCACACACACACACACCCACACACACACACACACACACACACAAAATCAAATCATATCAATTTAATTTAATTTGTGATTTTACTATATATATATATATATATATATATATATATATATATTTTGCTACTATAAATATATATATATATATACACAAACTATATCATAAAGTTCCTTATAATAAAAGACCAGACGTAAGCTGTACATGTCATTAATGACACAGGCGTTAATTCTTCTTCATCACCGTGTTATTGACGTGCAATGACAGTCAAGTATCTTCAACAGTTTTAGAGTCTATTTTTAAACTAAGCAGTAATTATGGAGAAGAGCCTGAGTATGAGATGAAATTTCGTACCGGACAGCGAGAGTAGAATCAGAACCAGAGGAAACATCTTCACTCCTGATGTTAATAAACGTGCTGTACCTGTGATCAGCTTTATATCGGCATGAACGCTTCACCGAGGTGGAAGCAATGAAGTGAGAAGTTCCTGATAAACCCCGCAGAAAGGAGAAGTTTACCACGGTGGATCAACATATTAACAAACTGTGATATGGGGTGGGTGGGTGGGGTCATAGTGTAAAACACAGCATTGTGGAATTCTGGATTGTAATTGGTCAGAAGGTGTTGATTAATTTTCTAGAACAGCAGCCTTGACAGCTTACGGGTGTCTAACGTGCTCGTTTTTAATACATTGTCATCTCATTCACAAAAAGAGAGAGAGGGAGAGGGAGAGAGAGAGAGAGAGACACACAGAACTTTCCTATACACCACAAGAAGAACAATAAATGTCATAGAATTAAGACTTTAAAAAAATTAACTTGAAGCCACATGTGGTGTAGTGGTTAGCATGTGGAGTTTGCATGTTCTCCCCGTGCTCCAGTGGGTTTCCTTCAGGTGCTCGGGATTCCTTCCACAGATCAAAGAATTTAAAAGTGACTGTAAATGGTTGTGTGCATGTTGGCCCTGTGATCCGACCTTCACCCAGAGTAAGCTGAGCTGGACTCCAGCCTCCCTGCAACCATCATAGGATTAAGCGGTTCAACAAATGAATGAATGGACGTTCTGAATATTTATAAATCAGAAGCACTGGTGGCTTAGTGGTTGAGGTTTTGTGCAGGTTCAAGCCCCAGTACCACCAAGTTGTAACTGTTGTGCACTTGAGCAAGGCCCTTTACCCTCAACTGCTCAGTTGTATAAATGAGATCAAATTTAAGTTGCTCTGGATAAAGGAATTTTCCAAATGTCACAAATATGTAAAAAATCAAGTCAATCCTCTCAAATGAAACTTTCTTCACTTGCTTTCTGTTCTATAGCTTGGACATATGCATTCTCTCAATTTTAAAAATCTGACAGCAAGTGGAACACTTTTGAAGCCAGGTCATATTAGTATATACTACACAGGAAAGGTGTGATCTGTGGTCTGCATAGGCCTGGATTAAAAAAAAAAAAACATATTCTGAGTGGATAATTCTTGAATCAAAACGACAGACACCTGCCTTCAGCAAATGATTGTTCTCTCACGATTAAAGATAGGCTTGGCCAGCATTCCCTTTTCTCTTTATTAAACATTATACCGGTAGACAATCTATCATTAATAAATAAATAGTGCAATCATAGTTTAGCTAAAAATGCTTACAGATATTTTGTTTGCATAGTGTTAATTAGTGATATTCTGACATTTTAAATTAAGGTTTCTATATTCACCAATTCTTCCATTTTTTAAAACTCAAATCCTCATATTAAGAATACCTTTTTTTTTTTTTTTTTTTTTTTTTAAATCAAAACACGTGATTCAGGTCAGGTTTATCCCTTCCAACATGGCGGCCGCGGCTGAGTCCTATACCTACAGTAATAACTACATTACCCATGATTCTACTCAGTTTACACCTTTACGTCACATCCGAAACATCATCAGTTTCCTGTGACATGACACAGTCGATTAGACCAGAAAAACACAGATTATTACAAGAAGATTCCACGCTATAGTAGAGCCAGACCGCTTTTAAATTATATATTGCACTTCAGGTTCGCCGGCTGAGTGACTTTAGCTGGCTGAAAATGGAGGCAGTGCCGCGAATGCCAATGATTTGGCTGGACTTGAAGGAGGCTGGAGAGTTTCAGTTTAGCTCGACCGTTAAACAGGTGAGAATCACTTAAATATTATAACAGAGCCGGAATTATACCATAAAGTGTTTTTTTAATTGACACTATTGGTGTAAAGTTTCGCGGATACGCTAATAAACGTTTTAGCTTAGCCAAACCTATTACGCTACCCAACTAGCTTGCTGGCGAGCTATAATTGTTTACCCCACCCGTATTCCGCTTTCTGTGTCATGATTGGGTAATAACAGCTGGTGATTGTTAAAGTGCCCTTGAGGCGATGAGACTGAAGTAAGAGCCAATGAGCGTGCCTATAAGGTGGATACCATGAGCCAATCACAGTTCAGTAGGCGGGAGTTGACGTAATACGGCCAGGAAAAATAGAACGTGTGTATCTGTGTGCATGGTTAATACTGTAACATGGGCGTAACCAATGTATTTTAATTCTAAATAATTTTTAAAAAATAAAAAGAAAGTTCATCTGATTAAAACTTTATAAACAACACATCTATCTAACCTTCAGCCAAGGACATAAAACAAACAAAATCACAGTCACGAAAGAAATAACAACTATAATAATATCAATAATAATAACAATAATATCAATAATAATATTAATAATAATAATATTAATAATAATAATATACTGTATGTAATCAGCATTTTTCATATTTATCGAAGTTAAATAGGTTTTTTTTAGACTTTTAAAAATAATTTTAGGAATATGATCAAAATGTGTTCACAATGTTCAAAAATTGAGGTTTTGTCTCATTTGTAAATATCTCGATATGAATACACTGTATATGTGGTTGTTGTCTGTTCATCACCCTCCAGCATTCAGTGTTCACTTTTATAGCGCACACACACCTTGGTGTTCTTTTCGTTGTTCTTCCTTGCAGGAAGTCGCAACCATAAACTCTCGAGTTTGTCTCAGCTTCCTTGCTGATACCCTTCATAGTAAACGTCCCTCTTTTTTCCCTATTATCCCTTTCATGTAAATTCATTTTCCACAAAATACTACTGCAAGAAAGGAAAATGGATAAAAGAAAACTGTATTTTCTTTCTTTCATATGAAAAAGAAAGAAAGAATGTTTACAAACTTGATTTATATAAATGTAGTTTATAAAACCAAATGTAGGAGACAGAAACTTTTTTCTTTTCAAATGTATTAAAAAATCAGAAAAGGAAACAAATTAATGTAAAAAATTATATATATGAAATAAAATAAAAGAACAAATGTATTTGTTTAGATTGAATTTTTTATTTCTACTACTTTTATTGTTGTGTCAAACTTGAAATAAATAAAATAAAAAGCATACTTGCCTTGTGAAAGATCTCGATGTCATATCCGGCACGACGTCCTTCACCGTTTTGTTTGTCCTGTTTTATTAGTTCATACTGAAGAATTACGGCGAGGATCCTGACAACTACAACGAGCCACTAAAGAAACTGGAACAGTTACGGCAGGTGAGTGAAGGATATGAAATGACTTTACTGGACAGTTTCTAGGAGTTCTCGTTTTGAATCCTTTTGGTTCTCTTCTTCAGAGCGCGGTGAACGTGACGCGGGACTTCGAGGGCTGTAGTACGCTACGCAAATACTTTGGGCAGCTGCACTACCTACAGAGTCGCGTGCCTTTGGGTCCCGGGCAGGAAGCCGCTGTCCCCGTGTCCTGGTCAGATTTAATCATTTGTGACTTTATGAAAAAATGAATGCACATTGTTCAAGTGATGAATCACTGTTCTGCTTTAACAACAAAAATATTTAAGATTTTATTATAATTACAGATAAAATTCAGGGTTTTATTTACTCCAACATGCACTACGACTATTTCAGTTCTGTAGTCAAGATATTTTTGTTACGTCACCCTGCTCTACTACAGTCGACTGATTTATACCTCAAAAGATTAAAACCTCGAACGATTACAAAACTTTAATCATCACCTCCTGACCAATCAGAATGCAGGATTCATCAGCGCTGAACGTTTATTTTGAGATCAGACGTCTCTGCACGCATTTCTCTGCATCCTTTTCTTTTTTCTTTCTTCTTCACTAGGACGGAGATCTTCTCGGGGAAGACGGTCACGCACGACGACATTAGCTACGAGCAAGCGTGCATCTTGTATAATCTGGGTGAGTGTCTGCACTGTTCCCGAACCACACAGACTCCACTGTGTGCTGTATGAAGAAGCTTGTGTTTCCAGATTTATTTATTTATTGTTTTTGCTTGTGCAGGAGCGCTGCACTCCATGCTGGGAGCGATGGACAACCGCGTATCAGAGGAGGCAAGTGTTTACTTTTATTCGCAGGTGACACATCGGTATACATAACATCTTATAGATGTTTATCACCCTGCACTTTCATCCACTCATTTTCTGAAGCGCTTAATCCTAATTAGGGTCGCGGGGAGGCTGGCGCCCATCTCAGCCGACTCTGGGCGAGGGCGGAGTTCACCCTGAACAGCTCGCCAGGCCATCGCAGGGCAGAAACACGCTGACGGCTCTGCAGCCTACTCTTTACGAAAATCAGCGATGGTTCTTTTACATTCCTCTCACCACAGACAGGGAGAGACATGGCCGGCCTTTGATAACCCAGTTAGCTGCACTGGGGGGGCAGCAGTGACAAGACAGTGATAGTGGGGCTTGAACCCCCGACCTTGGGATCAGTAATCTAGCACCCCACCACCAGGCCACCACCGCCCCGACCCTGCACTTTCTTATTTTTTAATATTACACTTTAAAAACAAAACTTAACTCTTTGTAGCTCCTGCTGTCACTGACGCTTCCGTCTGTCTGTCTGTCCGATCTGTTAGTGCAATAACTTTGGAAGGAAATGACAGAATTACTAAATTTGCTGGATAGATTGACCTTCTGTGTGTGTATTCCTCTGCTCGGGGTGTTTCTGTGTGGAGTTTGCATGGGCTGTCCGTGCTGGAGTGGGTTTCCTCTGGGTACTCCGGTTTCCTCCCACAGTCCAAAAACATGCACAGTAGGCTAATTGGCTGTTCCAATTCGCCCCTAGATGTGAGTGAGTTGCCCTGCGATGGCCTGGTGAGCTGTTCAGGGTGTACCCCGCCCTCGCCCAGAGTCGAACGAGATGGGCGCCAGCCTCCCCGCGACCCTCATTAGGATTAAATGGCTTAGAAAATGAATGAATACATACGTATGTACACACACACATATATGTATGTATACACCTATAACATTTTGGTTATGGTCTTTATGAAATGGACCATATTATGTAATAGTCCTTTCGGGGGGAGCGTCTGGACACTGTGTTTTTTGTGTGTGTGTGTGTTTTTTTTTTTTCATAAAAACTTCCTCTTTAAGAAACTGATGATCGCACAAATGTTATATTTGAAGTGACAGGTTCCTGAGACGGACGAGTGGAACATGATTATTATTTAAAACATTTTTTTTGGTGAACTGTGGATGTGGTTTCTTTTCGTCCCCTTCAGAAATCATTAATTATTCCTTCAGTCTGCAGCCTGATGCTAAAATGCACGCTGCTTTCATATCAGTGAGCCGTGAGAGTCTGAGAGAAAAACTCGAGAAGTAAAGTCCGAGGTTGGTTTTTTGTGTAAGAAACATGGAGTTGTGTAACGATATCAGAACTGTGTAAATCTCCACAGCGTTGAGGAACCACGTCAAACCTCTCAAGCTCTGAAACCTGTTTTAACTCAAACGATGATGTTTAGGTGCTGTGTGTGAAGAAATGTTTAGAACTGCTTGGATGACCTGGAGTTCTTCACGACGACTCAGCCGTCCAACAGAGACATAAGGCTGTAATATCAGACAGAAGAACGCAAACCTCCACCAAGTACAGAAATCCCACATATGAACCAGAATGTCAAAAATCGTTTTATCAAAAAAATTACCGGATCCAGAATTTGATCCGGATCAGATTACAAAATGTAACGGAGTCCTCCTCGAACAAAGCACCAGAACCGTAATAGCAATACAGTGTAAGACTTTCACAAGTATCGTAATAACTTATTTATTTTTAATAAAACAAACCAGTACCGAACCTTCCGCATTGTGAAATGTGATTATTTGACAATTAAAAATATTAGAAATATTTAATTAGAATTATTATTATTGTAAATATTTATTCTGTATTTGTTTTAAATCATTTGTTTTTGTTGATGAGATAAAATTGATCAAACCCGGTGGTTTTTGTTCTTTTCTTTGAAGCAGCGCTGATGTCCTGCTCGTTATGAGCAAACCTGGATTACGACGTCGTCACACAACACTTCTTCTCCTCACTTGTTGGAAGCCGATTTCTCGCGCCTGTTCCCCGGGTTCTTAATTCGGGTTTATTTTTACTCTTCCTCTCTGTAGGGGATGAAGGTCTCGTGCACACATTTCCAATGTTCGGCCGGAGCGTTCGCCTACCTGCGAGATCATTTCAACCATAACTACAGCGTGGACATGAGTCACCAGATCCTCAATCTCAACATCAATCTCATGCTGGTACATACACACACACACACACACACCCTTCAGTAGCCCTGAGGTTCTGTAGTGTCTCTGTTCGGATTATTGTGTGGTTTCAGGGTCAGGCGCAGGAGTGTCTGTTGGAGAAGTCCATGCTGGACAACAGGAAGAGTTTCCTTGTTGCACGGATTAGCGCTCAGGTATTATATTTCCACAGTATCATCAATATTTTATAAAAAAAATTTATAATAAAGTTAAAAAGTTGTAAGAATATGACAAAGAATATCCCATCTTGTATGAAATGTAAATAACAGCTGTTAATGATTTAATACTCACTATATATAATTAAATACATCAAATATTTAATACTATTTAAAGGGGCGGCGTCATGGTTGGTTGATGAAAGGAGTCTGAATAACATTAATGGTGTAGTCGGATAAAACAGAACCATTTACATCAATGAAAATGATTTGATGTCCATCATGGGACCGGTTCTTGTAAGTTGGGCATTCATTGTTGGTAAAAGTCATGACGCAGCTCCTTTAATACACAAAGAAAATCTAAAGTTCTAAAGTCACATTTTTATTTATTTTTACAGCATTAACTTTTAAAAAATTATTGCATTCAGATTCACTTGAAATTGTTGATTCTTGGCTAACACCGTCCCCACCCACCCGCCACAACTCAGTGAATTTCTATTGTTTCTCTGTAAAAAACCTCTCGTTTCCCCCCTTCGCTGCTGTTTTCAGGTAGTGGATTATTATAAGGAGGCGTGTCGTGCCCTGGAGAACTCCGACACCGCCTCGATGCTTGGGAAGATCCAGAAAGACTGGAAGAAACTGGTGCAGATGAAGATTTACTATTTTGCTGCTATCGCTCATGTAGGTGTCTTTGTGAAACTGTGTGTGTAATGAGAGGAGGAACATGAACACTGATTACTGATTCTGAGAGAGAGACGAGGTATAAACGTGTGACGAATACGTTTTAGACGTGATCTCACTGATATTTTGTGTCTCCACAGCTGCACATGGGGAAGCAGGCTGAGGAGCAGCAGAAATATGGTGAAAGGGTAAACATCCAACTTTCCTCACACTTTTTATTTTTTTTTTAAAACCTGGCTACACATCTTTTGCATCCCATAATTCCTCCAAATCCTCTTTCAGATCTTAATACCAGCACCTGTACAATGTTTTTATTTAAAATTTAAAATTTTTAATTAAAATTAAAAAAAAGTTTAAAATTTAAACTCTCAATTTTCTTTTAACACGTTTGAGTTTTTGTTTGTTTTTTTCCCCCCTCCACAGCTCGCTTACCTCCAGAGTTCTTTAGACAAACTGAACGAAGCGATAAAGCTGGCTAAAGGACAGCCGGATAGCGTTCAAGAAGCCTTGCGCTTCACCATGGACATCATCGGGGGGAAGTAAGTAACCGCATTAGCGTGTGTTCCGTCTCTAATCACCATCATCATCGTTCTTACTCGGTTTATAGATGTACTTTATTTATTTTTTAGATCTAACTCCGCCAAGAAAGACAATGACTTCATTTATCATGAGGCCGTGCCATCTCTGGAGACGCTGCCATCAGTTAAAGGTATTTATAAAAAAATAAATAAAAAATAAATAAATAAAAAAGGGGAGGGGGGGGGGTTCGGTAAGTGGTGTAGTGGTTAGCACATCTGTCTCACAATAAGAAGGTCCTGGGTTCGAGTCCCGGGCAGCGAGTTTGCATGTTCTCCTCATGCCTGCATGGGTTTCCTCCGGGTACTCTGGTTTCCCCCCACAGTCCAAAGACATGCGCATAGAGTGATTTGGCAGCCCCTAGGTGTGATGGTGAGTGTAAATGGTTGTGTGTGTGTGTGTGTGTGTTGGACTGGCGAGCTGTTCAGGGTGTACCCCTGAGATAGGCTCCATCCTCCCCATGACCCTAATTAGGATCAAGTGGTTTGGAAAATGAATAAATAAATGTATGTTCCTACCGTCTCTAGGTGCACCACTAGTCAAAGCCTTACCCGTGAATCCGACAGACCCCAGTGTGACTGGACCGGACATCTTCTCCAAGCTGGTACCCATGGCTGCTCACGAGGCATCTTCTCTTTACAGGTTGCCGTCGCTAATCATTAAACTTTGCTAATAATGAACATCATAGTCTCATGTTTGACTCTTTGTCTCTAAGACAACTGTTTGTATTTTGTCATCAAGCTGGTATTGATTAATAAGTTCAGTAATAATAGTTTTGTCTTCTGCAGTGAAGAAAAGGCCAAGCTGCTCCGAGACATCATGGCAAAAATAGACAGCAAGAACGAGACGTTAGCGTGAGTGATAAACATCTAGCGCAGGGTCCGTGTGTGTTTTTTTTTTTTTTGTAGTCATGTTAGCATGACTTGTCTTGTTTTTTCAGACAATTCATGGATTCTCTGAATCTGGACCCGGACACCGTGGACAACATGGACATGTACAACAGCATCCCCTCTGTGCTCATGGAGAAGTGTGCGGCTCTTAGTGTGAGACCGGACACAGTAAAGAGTCTCATCCAGTCCATGCAGGGTTGGTGTTGGTGTCTCAGTACATTGACAAATAATGTCAGAGCTGCAATCATCCAAAGCGTTTAATTTGCGTCTGTTTATCCCAGTACTATCAGGTGTGTTCACGGATGTGGAGGCCTCCCTGAGGGAGATTCAGTCCGTGTTAGACGATGACGAAGCAGGTGACCGGAAGCTAGAAGAGGTAGCAGGGAAGCAGAGTGTCCCGGCACAACCTGCCGCCATAGCTGAGCTCCGTAGGGATCTCGAGAAATACCTGGAGGCCCACGAGAAAGCAAGCTTCACCAACACTGAGCTTCACCGTGCCATGAATCTGCACATCAGCAACCTGCGACTGCTGGGTGGACCACTGGACACTCTGCGAGAGGCCCTGCCCAGACCACAGCTTTCTGAAGGTACAGGCTTGGAGAAATCCCCCTCCCAACACTGTGAAAGGGTGGCCTGTAAATAAACTTCTGATCTAAACGAGTTACATCACAAAGAGAAAAACAGTACATTTGTTGACATTTTTCCAGATGAAGTCGCAGGCCTCCAGTGCATGAAAAGGATTCTGGGTAAAGTACAAGAGATGAAAGACCAGCGCAGTTCCCTTGAGAAGCAGCTGAGGGAGCTGATCCAACAAGATGACATCACTGCTGCTTTAGTTACCACCGAGAGAGCTGACATGAAGGTACTAGATAAGAATTTGGTTTCTTTACCGGTAAACACTGTGGTTCTTAATGATTTAAAGACTACTGTAGATACACTTGGTGTGTTCTTCTCATCTGTCATTATACCTTCTCAGAGCTTATTTGAGGAGCAGCTGAAGAAATACGAACAGGTTAAGGTATACATCGACCAAAATCTCACCGCTCAGGAGAACATCCTGAAGGCACTGACAGATGCGAACGTCCAGTATGCGACCGTACGCAAGAGCATGGCCGAGACGGAACATAAGTAAGAGTTGAGGGAGGCGGGGTTTGTGCTAAATGAAAATGAATCTGGGGAAGTTTTTTGCTTAGCATTTTACTAATTTTTCGTGTTAATTCTGCAGATGGAATAGTACGGTGCAAATGCTGGTTGCTTCCTACGAAGCCTATGAAGACCTGATGAAGAAATCGCAGGAGGGAAAAGAGTTTTATGAAGACTTGGAGGCAAAGGCTTCTTGCCTCTTAGAAAGGGCCAAGACCTTCTGCAAGACCAGGGACGAAGAGAGGCAAACCATTCTGGAAAAGTAAGAGGCAGTGTAGCATGTTTCAACGTAAATAATCTCACTTTATTATTCACCTGAGTTCCTAAGGCCTATTTACAAAAGGCCCAGACTTGATGTTGCTACTGCATTTGTTCATAATAATTAACGATGAGTTTAAACAACCTTACATGCTCACTAACCCTCATTGGTTTCCAACAGAGAGCTTCAAAAAAAGGTTCCTCAAAGGCCCACAGCTCCAAAGCCAACCCAAAAGAAAGCCTCAAATATGGATCCCTCTGCCATAGAAGACCCTGAAATAGCCAAGCTGAATGCTGCCATTCTAGCATTAGGTGGAGACTTACCAGAAGATCTGCGTAGCTTGCCTCCAGAGCTTGCTTTTCCCATAATACCAGAGGCTTTTTATCCAGGATTAGCTGCTCCATATGCCCCTCCTCGATTTCCACCAAATCTTCCACCACCGGCGCTTCTCGCTCAAATCTCTCGTTATTCAACACTCCCCCCAACCCAGGGTTTCAACCACAATCTGCCACCAGGCTCCCTACCTCAGCAACATCAGGTTGCTCAGATGCCCAGCCCTCAAATCTCTCACCTTCCTTCAGTGTCTGGGTATCGTCCTCCATCTTTACCGACCCAACCGGCTGTATCAGGCTTACCAACTCCCATCCGCACATCCACCACCACTGTGGACAGTGTGCAAACACCTATTCCCAGCTACACTCCAGAAACAGGACAACCAGCTATGCCTGCACCCACCCCTGGACACCCTATGCCCACCCCCACTCCCACTGTGTATAATCCTCCACCTCCAGTAGCTTCTCAGCCTCAGTATTTTCAGCAGCCTGGTGTTCCTATGAGCCAGCCACCTCAGGGACTGCAAGCTTCTCAACCACAGACGCAACCACATCAACTGTTTCCCCGAGTTCACGGTCAAGGCCAACCACAGCCAAGCCCACCTCAGCCATTTTTACAGCCAGTGCCCGGTCAGCAGCAGTTGCCTGCACCTGTAACTGGGCCTCAGCTCCCACAACAAACTCAGCCCCATTACCTACACCACATGGCGCAACAGAGACCACCTGGTCCACATAATATTCAGCAACAGCCATTTAATATTCACTCCAAACCATCTGCCCTGCCCCACCCCCAGCAGGCGTACCCTCCCGTTTCATTTCTTCCGGGTTGTCAACCAGTGAATGTCATTGGTCCGAATCAGCTGCCCCACCATTCCATGCAACCACAAATGCCCACATCCTCTCAGCCAATGCCTCAAGTACTAATGCCACATTTACCAAATGTAAAACAGCAAATGCCTCCTTCCTCTCAGCCCTATATGCCCCCAGTCAATCAGCAAGTACATCCTGTTCGTCCCCCACAATCACCCCTTTCTTCACAGCAGGTACCACCTACGGGCCATAGGCAAATGCCTCCCACTCCCCAACAAATACCCCCACTCTCCCAGCCTCAAATGCTACCATCTGCCTCCCAAATGTCTCCTCCTACTCACCTACAAATGCCTGCAGCTTCCCAACCAGTCTTGCATCCCTCCCGTCCACCCATATCCGCCGTTTCCCAGTCTTTACCTCACCCGTCTCATCCACCAGTGCCCAGTGTTTCCCAGCCATTACCACATCCCTCCCATCAACAAATTCATCCTCCCTACCAGCCAGCATTCCCAGCATCTGCACCAAGAGCTCCAGTCCCTGTCCAACCACAGCTACCTCCAGCCTCTCTGTCCGCTCAGTTTCCAGTACACCCCAACACTATTCCTTCACAGCCCCATGGCAAACTTCCCTCACAGCTCCCTCCAGGACCTCATCCTTCAGTGCCTCCACAGATGACCCAACAACCAATCAGCTTGCCTCAGCACCATCTCCCTCCTCACTCTGCACCGCTGGGTTATCATGGTGGTATTCCTATGGTTCCGCACCAGACCACAGTTCCTCAACAACCCCAGGCTCTGCCTCCACAGGTACCAGCAGGGGCGCCAGCACCTTACCCTGGGCCACATGCTGGGATCATTCCTCCTGCACCAATCCAACATTCCGGATCAGCCATTGCACCTGGACACCAGTCACTCCCTCAGGGAATGATCCCACCATCTTCAGCTGCACCAGGGGCTACACCAAGCAGTGTCTTGCCTGCCCTGTCACCTTCTCCATCACCAGGGCCTTCCTCACTTGGTATAGTGCCTCAGAGACCCTCTCCTGCTCTCACACCTGTTGCAGGTGCCGTGATACCACAGACTGCAACAACACCCTTGCCCCCATCTGGCCCTTTGCCATCATCCAGCTCACTCTTTCAGCACCAGAATTCCAGTACAGATGATCTTCTCTCTTCAAGCCCTGAGAGTCAACATGGTGGTAGCAAAGACACTGCCAATGTCTTATTACCCACCAAAGCTGATCCTCAAGACGAACAGCTTCGCAAGAAATCAGAGGGAGTAAAGATTATTCAAGGTGACCCGTACCAGGCTCCAGAGAGGGTCTTGCAGCTTTGTGCGGAGCTGGAAAAGTTTCGGTCAACTGTCCAGTCTTTGGAGCGTCCGTCGGGAGAGGGGGGTTTATCTGAACTTGATGCGCGATGGAAGGAGCTGCAAGATCAACAAGAGAAGGATTCTCGTCAGCTCTCTATTGCTATAGCCCGGTGCTACACCATGAAAAACCGCCATCAGGACGTCATGCCTTACGACTGTAATAGAGTTGTTCTGCACTCTGGCAAAGACGACTACATCAATGCAAGCTTTATCGATGACCTTTCACCATATTGTCCCCGTCTTATAGCAACACAGGCTCCACTTACTGGAACTGCTGCTGATTTCTGGCTCATGGTCTATGAGCAGAAAGTGTCTCTAATTGTAATGCTGGTGTCTGAGCAAGAACTTGAAAAGGTAAAGACCTACAAGCCCAAAGCCCCAAAATATTAGACCATTCTTAATTTGTGTCATAATCCTTTTTTCCTTCTGTCTTTTACAGCAAAAAGTCTTGCACTACTTTCCAGCTGAAAGAGGACAGCAAATCACTCAAGGTTCAATCACACTCAGCCTGACTACCCAGAAAAACACCGCCACTCATGTGGAACGCATGATTGGACTACAGTATCGTGATCAAAGTCTGAAGCGCACAGTTATCCACCTACAGTTCACCTCGTGGCCTGAACTGTAAGAATCAAACACCCAGAGTTAATGCCCTTTATTAAGCTGAAGCGCAGAGTAAACAAAGCTTTTTTCTCTTTCTCTTCTTTAAACAGTGGCTTGCCAGAGAGTAAAAGTAACCTCATTCGCTTCATTCAGGAAGTTCATGGACATTACCTTCTCCAGCGGCCTTTACACACACCCGTCGTGGTGCACTGCAGGTAAGTTATGCAGATATCCGGACATACAACCCTCTGCTTTCAAAAATTTCACACCTTTACCTCAGGTGGTTGTAATTTCAGCTCTGGTGTTGGCCGAACCGGAGCCTTTTGCCTGTTGTATGCTGCATTACAAGAACTGGAGGCTGGGAACGGTATACCTGACCTATCCCAGCTGGTGAGGAAGATGAGACAACAGAGGAAGAACATGCTACAGGAGAAGGTGTGTGTAACATCCAGGAAAATATCTTAAGACTATTTTTGAATCAGGGTAAAAAGACCTGTTGTTGTCTTGCTATGTTTTTAACAGTTGCACCTAAAATTCTGCCACGAGGCAGTCCTGAAGCATGCAGAGCAGGTCCTCCACCGTCACGGCATCATTCCTATGCCATCCCAGAAGTTCACCAACAGTGCAGCAGTTAAGGTGAAACACTTTTAGGGCATCAGTGTTTACATTTTTAGACTTAGTGGTAGATTTGTACAGTGACCTCTTAAGATTGATGAACGCTAATCTAATAAACCTTGATGTGTTTGTGCAGCAGTACTCACAGCCAGAGGCTCAGGATATCGTTCTCGGAGGCGATATGCCCATTAGCTCCATCCAGGCTACGGTTGCTAGGCTAAGCATCCGCCCTCCCAGCGTCGAGTCCGATCAGGACCCGATGCCTTTTGTTGCTGCAGGACTAGAGCCTGAGTTAACACTAGTCCAGGAGCTCCAGGCTCCGTCTCCCACTGACGCAGTTCCTGCCCCACTAAGTCCCCCAATTTCCTGCCCTGCTTCTCCGGGTCAGATGCCATCCACATCCCCTTCACCTCCTAACCACCAGGGTAATGAGTTCGATGGATCCACACCCTTGCCAGTCTCCATCGACCATGTTGCACCTGAAACAGCTCCTCCAGCACCATCATCCCTGGACCTTCTGGCTTCGCTAACACCTGAAGCTTTTACGCTCGACAATGGTTGCCGTGGCAAACAAAGAATCAGCAAGCAGAGTTTCTTTCAGGCACAGGAAGGCCAGGGTCTGCAGGGTCCTCCCAATGGAGATGACCCACTCAGCTCCCTGGATCCACTCTGGACCCTCAAGTCCTGATTTTCTGGAATCCCTTTTGTCCTTTTAAGGAGGCGACTTCTGTTTATGCCTCCGTGTTCTGTACTCCAAGATCATGCTATCATTTAGCATTTTCCGCTGCTTATTAGTTATCCACCAGCCTTTATTATTTGAATCCGTTACTTTGGAGCAGGGGAATTCCCAGTGTCCTGAATCCTTGTCCATGGCCTGTACCTCTGGGACCATGTCACCATGAGTCGGTCTCTGTATCTCTAAGTCTGCATTTTTCTGGTACCACCGTCCTTGATCCTAAAAGCTCTTTCCCCAGCATGCACAACTCTTCTGAAGATGACTCGGGCCTTTTACGTGGATATCTGCGTGTCAATACCAAATATGTCTTTTTTTTAAACGATGGAAAAGCCACAAGGTGGACTCAAGGAACACTTGGCATGAAGGCGAATGAACAGAATGGACAAGTTCAATTAGAACTACTTTAGATTGCATTTTAAAAAATGGTTATGATGTCACAGATTCCTCTTTATTCCACATTGTCACTTGCATAATGGATTATTTGTGGCCAGCCAGGAAGAAGTTGGAAAACAAAGAATCTGACAATGGAATGCTGTTATTAGCATACAACTGAAAAAGCCAATGAGGACCAGGTTACAGAATCCGATAACGCGAGCTGCCTTCGACTAACATTACAAGCTAACGTCTATTGTTGGCTATTTTTGGAGGGAATATTTGCTGAACTTTATGAATGGCTAAGTGAGGCCGTGCGGTATGATATATGCCATGTACTCACCTTCCTTATAACTCATTATAACCTTATGACTTATTTCTGATTCATTAAATCATAACTTGATTTGTTAAATGTTGTAAATAAAAATCAATCTCTTAAAATCATTTCTTACCTGTGTTGGACATGTTCACGATTCTCAGCATGCTAACATGCGCTAATTAGCAAGAACAATATGTCAGTTAATCACAAAACCAAGAACTAACAGGCAAATAACCAAGGTACAAAAACTTATTTTTATTTGCAAATTAGTACAAAGATCTTGTTCCCCACCCCAACACATTAAAAAATAGAAGCGTTAGTTTATATCCTCCTTCCGGAATTCTCTTTGCTTTATACGGTGCAACGTTCCAGCATTATTTTTTCCCCCCCGAGAGTGTGAACGGATAAACAGGGTCAGAAATCTCTTTTAGGAAGCCCAGGGAGTACCAGGTATGGGGAAATATACTTTCATGACACAGCGTATAAATGACAGAAGTGAATAAGAGCTCCGGGTGCTTTGTTTGCTCAGAAATGTGCAGATTTATTTGGACGGTGTGACGCCACTGGGTTTAACCTTGTCCCTATAGCTGCTTTTACACGGGCACTTGCTCGGGAACAACTCGCCCCGTATCAGAACAAGTTGCCCCGGATCAACTTCCCATGTAAAAACCATTTGTTCTGGAAAGACTGGACACTGATGGGCACAACTTGCTCTACTTTTTTGGGGTGGTGTTTCAGGTGCAGCTTGCCGTTTCCACACACACAGTGTCAAGTAGGAGGGCTTACGTGCGCGCAGTAGCATCCACCTGGGTTATTTTTGTCGTTTTGCGAGCTTTTGCGGCAGATGGGCGGTTCGAGAGTGACCTTTGTAAACACATAGGAAAATGGATGCAACTTGTTCCTGCTGTGCGAGGAAAAGCAACTCAACAAGCTTCCGGAAGTTTCTGTGAAAAAACATCCTTCGGATTCAAGCTATTTACATGAAGGCTGTACATTCGTTCGTAGCTGAAATGAAGAGGATGTCGAAAAACAATGAGTATAGAACCATACTAGTATCTTGGATCTAACGGATCACTGTTCCATTTTTTCAGATTTGGAAATCTGTACTTCGGTGCAGTCGGTCGATCGGTAGATTGTATCTTGCGTATCGTGTATATTTAATCCTCATGCATTTATACACCGAATAAATTCAAGGGTTCAGCACCAGTAAAGTGGTCCAGTGCTTAACTGGTCTAGTACCAAAGGTGGCAGCGCAACATGGGGTTTTTGGTGCCGCAAAAAAAGTTCAAGCTTGGCACCATGTTGGTTTTCTGTTTACGATGGATTGATTAGATGACAAAAAAGGAGACCAAAACAGGGGTTCGATGTTAATGCGACCGTTTCTGAGGGAAGAAATTGAAAACCTCTTCCCCCTGTGACCACCGAGACGCTTTGGTTATTTAGCGACAGCGGATCTGAACTGCTGTTGAACCAACGGAATCACATTTAAAAATCATGTGGCGTTAATGAGAACATGCGCACTGATCTGATGGTTGATGATGCTGTTGATTCAACAATCACTGTTCATCATGTTAACGGAAACAATGAACGAGAACCCAAAGTCGGGACCACTTTCTGTTTTTTTTTGTTCCCCCCATGCAAGTATCGCCTCCGGATCGTACACGACCACCACCCACCTCTAACACGTGATGCTGCCACCCACATCTTTATGAAGTGCTGTGCATGTGCACTCGGGTGGCTTAACACGCACAATGCTAAACTCTAAACACATATTAAGGCTGCTTTCACACTTGGAGTCCCCCCCCCCCCGTGAGAGCAGCCAAACCGTGTTCAATGATACGCACTCACCGAAACACACCTGTCGGCTCATCATCGGCGGCATCATCATCATCATCTCTAATAACACCGGTATCTGTTACCGTCACTGTCATTCTCAACTCATCTAAAAACATAAAATACATGAAAACATTCACATTTCTACCAACAAACCACACACACACACACACACACACACACACACACACAGCGCTTAACGTCTCCATATTTACATTCATATTGCTAATAATTTAACGTCTCTGTGCTGTACTGTGCGTTTCTACTCGGTGTATCGCATGAGTTGCAGTCGGGTTTCACTATGAATTCTTTCAAATAAAAAGTATTTGAATTATAAGTAAGTGGACTTTGTTTAGTGTTTTAAAAGGAAGCTCTTTCTCCTGGTGTCCACGATTATCCACAACAGACGGAAAATTAAATAAATAAAAATAAAACTGCTAGACATTTTTAAATCAACTTCTTTGAAAATACTAAAATACTATGTACAGAAAAAAAACGTAGTTTTGTTTTTTTTAAAGCCAGCCGGCGGCTCACGGTGTGGGAATGAACATCGACGTGAATTATATTTTAATTATAATGAATTAATTATTTTTATGTAAATTTGAGAATTTAAAAAACTCAAAACTTCACATTCATTCATTCATTTTCTGAACCGCTTATTCCTAATTAGGGTCGCGGGGAGGCTGGCGCCCATCTCAGCCGACT
>JBCNYH010000004.1:948335-959151 GCA_039654325.1 Tandanus tandanus
TGACAACCCGCCGATAGTGGGGCTTGAACCCCCGACCTTGGGATCAGTAATCCAGCACCCTACCACCAGGCCACCACCGCCCCTCAAAACTTCACATTAAGACTTTTATAAGTTACCATGTTTGGGATGAAATCTGAAAAACTCAGTTCATGCTTTTTGCGACGTTAATCCTGCGCATTAACAAACGGTTTAACTTGTAATCTCAGCGTCGCGTCATGCTAACAGATGACCTGTTAACAAGCCGTCACTGTTTTTGTAGCAAAATAAATAAATATATAAATAATAAATCATCTCTCTGGTCCCATCACTAACGATTGTTCCCTTCCACCCTTGCGGCCTCAGAAGTGCACATCTGTGAGCATATGTTGGCGTCTGGAAGCAAAAACGCGGCCACATTTTAAACGAGCGTGTGCGCGAGATGAAGCTGTTCTCACTTCGGGAGTGAATTTTATTTTGGGCCGGGGTGAGAAGGTCGGGTCAAGCTTCCTGTAGAGGTCATGATGGTAATAATATTTCATGATGTATTGTGTAACTGATTATCGGTACATTCCTAAGCTAAGCTGCTCACGGCGTTACATTTCTACAACAAACAAACATGAAACATTTTCAGAACATGGAGGTTAAAAATGTACATGATGTACACGGCGCCGTTATAACGACCTATAAAACTCTCGTGAGAGAAACGCTGTCTTCTCCTCCCGATAGTTCACCGTCATTCATAATTCAATCACTCGCCGAACCACTTAACCCCACTATGGTCTTAGGGAGGCCGGAGCCTAACTCTGCCAACTCTGGGCAAAGCGGGGTACACTCTGAACAGCTCACCAAACACACACACACATAGGGGCAATTTGGAACAGCCAATTACCCCATTGTGCCAATCACCCCACGCACGGGAGAACATGCAAACTTCACACAGAAACGCCCTCGCCGAGTCTGGGACTCGAACCCAGGACCTTCTTGTTGTGAGGTGTAGATGTGCTAACCACTACAGCCCCGTGCTGCACCTTCAGTCATGAATTCTTTTAAACAAAACTGAAGTCTGGGAAGATAAATTAGGTTACGCATTTGGGGTTTCAGGTCAGAGAACGCGAAATTAATCTTAAACTGATCATAAGAAAAAAAACTTACAAAAGTGTAAATAAATAGCACAATTACATCATTATTGATCACTGGGAGAACTGGCTCTAAAGTTGGGTCACATGACACCAGAGGTGAATGAATAATATCGTGTGGAATCGTATCACGTCGGGTTTAACGGCTACCGTCAACAACATCGTCTCGTTTTATGAATCGGAATCGTATCCTTTTGAAGCCGGAGGTTTTCGCCCCGAATGTACGAGTTCAGCAGTAGGCGTGTCGTTTCATCCTCCCGTCCAATCAGCTGGAGGAAAACAAACCTGTCACTTTTACAATGAAAACCTGAAGAGAATTCAGACCCGCGCCGTCCAGACGAGCACGATTCCCATCAAAGAGGAAAATTAATCAGCAATTTTATACATTAAAATATCGGACGAGACTATAGGAGAGTTTAACATTTTCATACCAACAGTTAGAATTTATCACTAATAAATAAAGTTTTTAAATATTAAAAAGTGACACGTTTCGCACAACACGCGCACAATGTACGCCCTCTACAGGTGCTTCGGATTATAATAAGACTTACTGACTCTCTCTCTCGCTGTCTCTCTCTCACACACACACACACACACACACACACACACACACTTCAGGCAGCGATGTTCAGCCTCCTGTCTCTTCAGGAGTAAAAATACATTGCAACTTGATTTTCTGAGTCTTTTTCTAGCAAAATTTTTTAAATAAAAATATATTTAAGGTCCAGTCTTCCGTTCGAAAAAAACAGCAGGATCTCTCTCTCTCACTTCATGCCTTGTTTCTGTTCCTCTACTGGCATGTTATTTAAAAAAAAGGCAGCTTTCTCTTTCTCACACTCTCACTCACACACCATTTTCTGTCCAAATCATCAACTCCTTCTCCTGAAAGAAACAGGAAGTAAAAATTTGAAGCAGGAAGTCAGAAAACCAGCCGATAGATGCGGACTGAGCGGAGACGACTCGTCCATCTCGCGCACACACACACACACACACACACACACACACACACACACACACTTCTGAACACCTGTATGTGTGTGTGTGTGTGTGTGTGTGTGTGTGTTTAGTCCAGCTTCTCCAGTACGGAGGGCACGTAGACGAGACTGAGTTCGTTTCCAAAGTCACACACGATGGCGGCGTTTTCGAGCACGAGGAGCTGCCGCACATGCTGCCCCTCGCTGTTCTGTCCCAGGTACACCGTCTGCAGAAGGTCCCCGTAGTTCAGGTCCCAGAACGACACGCATCCGTTTCCTCCGGTCACTAATAAACTCTCCGAGATCACCGCCAGACTGGCGCCACAGCCCACTACCTGTTGGGAAAATAACATACAACGTCGGGTTTGAGTTTCGACTCGCGCTTCATAGAAACACAGGGTTACCATAGAAACGATAACAAATTAAAGCGAGCATGCTATTCAACGATGATCAGAGCTGCAGTTACAGAAAATGAATCTGACCAATCAGAATCCAGAACTCAGCAGCTTCGTCTCGACAATTTTTTTTTGTTAGGGATATTTGATTTTTTTTATGACTTTAGTGCGCTACGTGAGTTAGCAGAAGGTTGTGAGATGAAATTTCAGGAAGAGAAAGCGAGACAGAACGGTTAGCATGATGTTATTCTAATAACGCTAAGCAGCTACAACGCTACAGATTTCTCATGTCATCATTAGCATGTTTAGCTTTTCTGGGTTAGCACTCGACAGCTAAAAGCCTTTTTCGTTGCTTGAAAACCTTCTTGCATAGCGATGCGCCGAAGCAGCAACGATATGAGCAGGAGGAGGAACAGGAACTGATCTGTAAACACACAGAACAGCTGCACACATCACTGGACGCAGCGCGGGTCCGTCAGCAAACATCACATCAACGTTCACATTCAGTTCCAAACCGAGAGATCCGGATCAGAAACGAGTTCTAAACACATCTCATCGTATTTGATTAGGCAGGCGCATGAAGTTCACGTCCCGTGCTAAAGGATGCTAGAAAGCTAATCTCGAACCTCCAGTTTAGCGCCGTCTCCTCCTCACCGGAAAAAAACAGCAACATGTGGCACAGAAACAGTTTCAACAAATATTAATAATAAAAATAAAAAGTTCCCTGGTGTTGCTAAGGCTTTGCTTCGTGGTTGCCATGGGAATCCACTTGGTTGGTAGGTAGTTGCTATGGTATCCAGGGCCTTTGTTACAGTGTTGCTTGGTGGTTACTATACTGATCCAGGTGGTTGCTATGGTGTCTCTGACAGAGGTACGTGGTAGCTATGGTGTTGCTAGGAGACTGTTATGTTCAAGGTGAACACTAGGGTGTCGTTAGACTGATTTACTTATAAATTTATAAATTATTTAATATAAAATCACATGCTCCACCCTTAGACTTTAGGCCACGCCCCCCACCCGAGTCTAGGGATAAAAGTGAAGGTTAGCTACATTAGCCATAACGCTCCAGCACGACACTAAAGCAGTGCATTAACTTACGAGCGGAACATTTTACACGTTGAACATTCTCTATGAGAAAACTGCGTCGGCTTTATTTTATTAAATCCTCACTCTGACTGGAACTGAACCGAGTTCTATCAGGACTCAGAGACGTAAAACAGGAAACCGTTTGGTTATTTGCGGACCTGCTGTATGGAGTAGAGCTTGATGCCGGTACTTCGGTCCCAGATGCAGATGAGATCGTCCAACCCGCTGCTGATCACACAGGAAGTGGTGCAGACCAGCGACGTTACATCACCACGGTGACCGTAAACATGGCTCACACGACTTCCTGTGAGGACGTCCCATAAGCAGATGGCACCATCTTGCCCCCCGCTAGCCAGAACCATCGTCTACAGCGCACACACACACAATTTCAGTGTTTTCACATATAAACAAAGTGTATTATTATTATTAGTAGTAGTAGTAGTAATAAACAAATGCAATAGAGCCGTCTGCTCAATTTTGGTCATAATTAAATCTTCAGATAGGTTGGGATGCCAAGGGGAAGTGGAGGTCCAGGTCGTGCTCACCTGGTCGATGTAAATGGCGGTGATGCCACCTGAGTGACCCTGCAGGGTGAAAAGGCAGCAGGAATCCTCCAGACGGTACACCTGCACAACAACAGCACCAACATGATCGCAATCTGAAATCCAGGTGAGGCCAAAGACAACAGGTGTGTGTGTGTGTGTGTGTGTGTGTGTGTGTGTGTGTGAGAGAGAGAGGTGTTTACTCGGACGGTGTGGTCCTGGCTGCCGGTGACGACTCGACCCGCAGCAGCTTTGAGCACAGTGATGGGTTTCTGGTGAGCGCACTGCACCGAGCGAGTTAACTGGCAGCTAATCGCATCCTCGCTGCTATAACAGGGCGATGGTGGCAAACTACTCCGACCCGGGGGCCCTGAAACAAACACACACACACACACACACACACACACACACACTTTACAATCTGAGACATTTACTTTTAATCATTATTATAAATGTGTGACGGTAAAGTGTATAGCGGTTAATGGTGTGTGTGTGTGTGTGTGTGTGTGTATTACCTCTGTGCAGTAAACCCAGCGAATTGTTGATGTCAACAGTGAAAAAATCCAGAGAGCCATTCAGACGAGCTGCAACGATCCTGAAACACACACAGTCAAAATAAGGATACTGTGTGTGTGTGTGTGTGTGTGTGTGTGTGTGTGTGTTATAAACATGCCTATTGTTAAGAAACGCCAGGGCAGTGATTCCTGAGGATCCGTCCTCATTGCAGCACCGCAGCAGTCCCTCCACAGCATCCCACAACTGAAACAAACACACACACACCTTTCTTACATTTCACACACAACTGATCATGTGATAATTTCAGGCAATAGAGCAGTGTGTATGATGTGAAGGTGTGTGTGTGTGTGTGTGTGAGAGAGAGAGAGAGAGAGAGAGAGAGAGAGAGACCTCTAGTTTGCCGTTGCTCCTCCCGGCAGCGATCAGGTTTCCCCTGAGCTCCATCGACCACACCGAACTCTCCCAGTCTCCCGACGGGACGCTCAGCCTCTCGATGGGCGGGGCCGGCGGCGTGGGAGGGGTTGGAGGGAGTGGGGCGGGTATTGTCGGGGGAGGCGATGTCGCCTCATGCTCTTTATACGCTTTCTCCACCAGGCCGCCGAAGTCAAAGCCGCAGTCCGAGGGCATGCGGGACGGAGGCAGCTCGCTGAAGTTGGTATCGATTAGCGCCGTCAAGTCTGGCTGATCCACGAACAGAGCGGGGCGGGTCGGCCTCCGGCGCACTGCGTACTCGCTGACGGGTGCGGGCGCGGTGCAAGACTCTGCCCTGGGGGAGAATTCGGGGTCGTAGTGATCCCAGCCGTCCCGCTGATCCCAAAATCCGCTACTGCTGCTCCGCCTTAAACTACAGGAGGGGGGGATGTTAGGGTCACATCGTGTGTGTTTGTGTGTGTGTGTGTGTGTGTGTGTATATATACCCATTATTCGGTATGACGGTGAGACAATCCCCAGTCTGTGCGTCCCAGACACGAATCTGTCCTGCTAAACAGCAGCTCGCTAACAGCATCCCATCACTAGCTAAACACTCGATATCCTCCAGAGAGAGAGAGAGAGAGAGAGAGAGAGAGAGAGAGAATTACAGTTAGCCTCATTAGCAATGCTGCTAACATACACACACAGAAATCATTTGTCAGAGTTTGCTGTGTGTGTGTGTGTGTGTGTGTGTATATACCATGCTATGACCTCTCAGTAGCAGGGGGGAGATCTCGCTGACCGGAGGGGAGTAGCCGTACTCGTCACACGGCAGGTCTCCACGGCGACGGCGGCCATGTTGGACTCCATTCTGTCCGTAGTTACGGGGACACAGAACCCGATAGAGACAGAAGAGCAGAAGAACCAAGAGAACCCCGGCAAAGAGGCCCAGTGCAGCGACCCTGCACGCACACGAACAAAAAAATATGAAACCACACACCGTTATGGCACGATTTATTCCGCTTCTTACATTTTCTACATTATAAACGTGTGTGTGTGTGTCTGTGTGTGTGTGTTATAATGCTACGGCTCTGGTTACTGATCTTACAGCCTCGTTCTTCCACAGAAAACTGATGACACCAGTCAACTTTTCAGAGTGTTTTTTTTTTTTTTTTTTTTTTTACAGAATATATACTGTAAATATTTAATTTCAGTTTTTCATCTCATCCCTGAGCTCTGGATTCTCTCAAACATCTCCTTTATTCATTATGCATTAGTGGAAGTCAGCATGCCGTATTTTAGTGCCGACTTTCCATATTTATTTTCTGAAAACTGAATCTCTACAGAACTCGTTCCTGTTTTTATTTTTACACGTGTCGGGCTCTTTAGAATTGTTTTCTTCCGACGTACTGGAAGAGACGGTACATCTAACTTCCACTCTCTCACGGGTCTGCAGTACGAGACTGACCACCTCCAAGTCAAAGAGAAAATAGTGAAAGATAAAGAATTCATCCGTGATGTCACATGAGTGGGACACAGGACAGAGTCTCAGGGAGTTAAAAAATAAAATCATTAAATGGACGTATTGATCTTTTAAAAGAGAGAAAGGTGGCAATAATAATCCTAGATGTGTTTATAATGTGTATTTAATTACTTTATAATTTATTCTGGTATTTGTAGTTTTGTTATTTCAAATTTTTTACATTTATTCATTTTCCTCAACAATTTAACTGAAATATAAAAATAAACACCACATATTCTAATAGATTAAGATGACGATGATGATGATGAAGAGAAACTGACTTGTACAGCGTGAGGTCGGTTTGGAGCTGCACAGTTCTGGCGCTGACCCGTGGTGCATGCTGGGTATCCTGAGGGTGTCGCATCTCGATAGCTTCCTGAGGGCTCAGGTGCAGCGTGACAGGAATGACAGGCAGGATGCTGATATACCTGCGCGCGCACGCACACGCACGCACACACACACACACACACACACACACACACACACACACACACGCAGTTAATCAGTATTTCTGGAGAATGTGTACAAATTGTTATTTACACTGAATATTGTCCCCCCACCCCCCCGTACACACCTCTTTGCCAGTGTGATGTTATAATAGCTGAACAGCGAGGGCCAGTAACGGAACGATAGTCGCCTCCACACCTCCTCGTCCTCCGAACCCCATCTGATCTGAGGGCTGACCACCGGGGCGGGACCTGGTGCATCCGCACCCTGAGATTGGTTATCAGGCACAGGGGTGGGATCTGGAGCAGGAAGTACACTGAGGGTGCTAGTTGGGTCCCCGCCTGGGAACACAGGAGCCACGCCCAGGTGAGGAGGAAGCCCCGCCTCTTCCAAAGGGCTCTGTTCGGACACCTGAGCAGCCAGGTAGGTCCTCACACCGGCGGGGTCGGTGTACACCAGGATCCCGATCCAGATCACAGTCCCAACCTACACACACACACACACACACACACACACACACACACACGTGGGTTACAGTGAGCGACAGGCGGTGGGGTGAAAGTTAGTGTCACAGTAGATTGACCTTACCATGATGATGCGCTGTGCCAGACGGGTGCGCGCCAGGAAGTAGATAACGCGGAGCCTCTTTGGTAAGCGCAGGTTCCTAAACGCCGGAGTCTGGAGCGTAATGGTGTGTGGGGAGGGCCTAGGAGGGGGCGGGGCTTCTCTATGGCGTAAGGCGCCGGGTTTAGGGGGGGGCATCCCAGCCTCAGCTGGAAGACGCCTGTTTAAATCCGCCAGCTGTGTGTGTGTGTGTGTGTGTGTGTGTGTGTGTGTGTGTGTGTGTGAGAGAGAGAAAAGGGGAGAGACAGTAAATCCTCTTGAGCAGAAAAGAGTTTTTTTTAATCACTGTATACTCGGAGTGTGTGTGTGTGTGTGTCTCACCTCCATGCGGCGAATGTCAATGGAGAGCACTGTGGTGAAGAAAAACATCTGCAGGAAAAAATCGGAGACGAGACCCACCACCGCGAACAAACAGAATTCCTACAACAGGAAAATAAGAACACAGAACTACATCAAACACCAACACGCCGACAAACAACGAGGGAACAATCGGAGAAAATTCAACTAAGGCTGCGATTCGGACACAAGGGGAGGAAATAACCCAGGGTCGAAGTAACGGCGTTAAAACATAGTTTAAACCATTAAATGAAACTCGTCTCGTTAAAAAGTTTTGAAAAGCTGATTGGGTTTTTTGTTTTTTTTCATACAACAGCGACACCCAGTGTTCAAACCAGGAACTTCACATTTGTACTGTCTACTAAAGTTAGTTATCTCAGTCTATTATTTATACAGTGTACGTCTCACACACACAAACAAAATGCAAAATGACTTTAAATTATGTTTTAACAAAAATCATACGAGATAAGTAAAGCAGATTATCAAGGAATTTTTACAACCCAGTCAGGTAATGATTAAGTACAACCTAAGCCCTTTTTATTGTGTGTGTGTGTGTGTGTGTGTGTGTGTGTGTGTGTGTTACCTGAATAGCAGGTACTAAGGTGAAGTATCCAATCAGGATGATGACCAGCTCAGTAGCCATGTTCTTCATGATGGACCAACTCTCACTGCTGAGACCTGAACCACACACACACACACACACACACACACACACACACACACACACACACACACACCTTTTATAAACCTATTCACACATTTTACAGTCATATACACATCAGATTCACCAATACCTCTACAACACAGATCAATCCCCCACTGTTACCATAGCAACACTATCACATAGTACACATATAAACATTTAAAATAAAAAATTGTTATTTATCTTTTTTAAACTCTTTTACAGCTTGATTTCTGTCTCCAAGAGAAGAGCTTTAAATATCAGACCCTGATCATCACTTACTCATTACAAGAATAAAATAAAGATTATAAGTATTATGTCCGAGCACTCTGTTAATAATATTAAAAACAATAATACAAGATTTGATGGGAGATGATATCAGATCCAATCCGAACTCTGACGTCATGTTTTAGGCCAGAATACTGAGATAGTGATCCTGAACATTTCAGTACAGTGAATTTATACTTCAGTTCCTTATTAGATTATTTAAATTACAAATCCTGTAGTTTGATTTTAAATACAGCACAAGTTATTTAGGATTTATATTATATTACAAAAATGTTTTATAATATATATATATATATATATATACACACACACAGTGTACAATATATACAGTGATACAAATAGTTTTTGTCATATTGATGTTTATAATTAATTAATGTTAAGAATAAATGTACAGCGAGTTGATTATTACTGAAATAAACCCCGACCGGGTGATGCAGGACCCTGATGTGGAGCGAACTGGTCTTCAGTCACTCTGTTGGAGTTCAGAAATCAATATTTTAAAACAAATTTTTGATTCCACCGATGACTCAGTCCATAACAGACCAATCAGAATCGAGTATTCAAGTGAGGCGTGTAACAGTTATTAACATCATTACCTTGTGCTATCCGAAGTTTCACCTCCAGGTCAACAGGGGTCGACACCACAGACTTCGTGAGGACCAGAACGTTCTCGATCCCGATCACGACCACGAGGTAAGGAAAGATCTCGCTAAAAATAAAAAAGAAGGAAAGAAAGAAAATGGAGTTTTAACTGAGAGCATGTTATACGAGAAGTGCTAAATTAAAAAGGGTTAAAAAATTACATAAGGATAAAATTCATAATAATACAATTTATGAAAAAAAAAAAAATTATATATATATATATATATATATATATAAAAAAATGTATTTATTTAACTCTAAAATAAATATGAAACAATCTGGAGCACGAAGTACAATAAATATATTAAGAGAGAACATATATATAAATATTAAACTATAATTTCATATAAAATATTCATATTGAATTAAAACGTGTAACTTTTAGAACTTTAAGCAATAAAGCCAGAAACGTGTGAGATGAACAGATGAACGGATTTAGTTCATATCGACAGATCTGAGTACACACACGATACATAACAGAACTCTTCAGGGAACTTTGATCATTGCGTGCGTGCGTGCGTGCGTGTGTGTGTTTGCGCGCACGCACTGGTCGAACGTGTCCTGACCTCATAAACTCGGTATCTTTGAGTGGACAGAGCCGACTCACCCCACAGACCGACCGCCGCTGACTAAAATCTGATTGGTGAATGGAGACTAAGCTCCGCCCACATAAGTCTCCCTCTCTGAGGGAATCCCCACCACCCAGCACCGTACTTTCACACTCATTGATATTTAGTTTCACATTAACGAGCAGCGCACCAGAACCGTATCTCTTGACTATAGCGCAGCGTGTAGGTGTTCGTAAAAGAGGGGTGTGTGTGTGTGTGTGTGTGTGTGTGTGTGTGTGTGTGTGTGTGTGTGTGTGTAACTGACCCGCCGTTGAGGGTGGGTGTGAGGCCAAACAGAGTGCAGAGTCCTACAGACATGAGCAGAGAGCTGAGCACTGTTACCACGGCAGCCAAGGCCAAACCCCACTTCGACTTTACCATATCGATCTTCCCTGAGAGAGAGAGAGAGAGAGAGAGAGAGAGAGAGAGAGAGAGAGAGAGAGAGAAATGCTGAGAAATATTACAACATATATGTACAATACTCTGAGCTGATCTCACACATAGTACGGATTGTTTTGTTTTGTTTGTTTGTTTTTGGGGGGGGGGGGGGGGGGGTTTCCAGTCAGGACTTTTTCCCCCTCCCAAAACCCGACAAACACAAAGGCCCCACCCCCCCCAAAAAGTGTTT
>JBCNYH010000004.1:960920-988244 GCA_039654325.1 Tandanus tandanus
AGAGAGAGAGCAGAAGAAAGACAGGTAGAGAAACAGGGGAGAAAGAAAGAGAAAGAAAGAGAGAGGGGAGGGAAAGAGAGGACAGAAGAGAGACAGGTGAGAAAACAGGGAAAGAGAGAAAGTGAGAGTGAAAGAAAGAGGGGGAGCACAAGAGAGACAGGTGGAGAAAGAGAAAATGAGAGAGACAGAGAGATGGGGCAGAAGGGAGACAGGTGGGGAAATGGGGAGAGAAAGAGAAAGAGAGAGAGAAAGAGGGGGGGGGCAAGAGAGAGAACAGAACAATGAAGCATAGACTAAAATTCCTGATTCTTGGTCTACAACATATTTAAACAATGAGAACAACTGCACCCATTCTCTCTCTCTCTCTCTCTCTCTCTCTCTCGCTCTCTCTCTCTCTCTCTCTCGCTCTCTCTCTCGCTCTCTCCCACACTTTTCCACTATAACGTGATCCTGACTGTGAGAATGTTTCAGATAAATGAAGGACATTATTATATTTTAATCGACTTCATTGAGTCTTAAACACACACACACACACACACACACACACACACACACACACACACACACACTCTAGTAGGAGGCATGGCCTGAAGTGATTCGGAACTGGTTTCCACTTTAATTCTATTATTTTTTATATGCGTGCGGTTATTACAGTCTCATCATTTAAAAGAGACGTTCGGGGGAAACTGTGACTTTTTCATGAAGTTCAAACTTTTATTTAATTTCTGACCCGAAAACAAGATGAAACAAATCCACAAAAAAAAAAGTCATCGATAAACAAAATTTCAATAAAGAGTGTGAAGTGACTTCCATCCATTTTTAATTTAATTTAATCGTAATTCACTTCAGAGGCAGCAGAGGGCGATAAAATCACCACACTGCCCCTTTAATTTTCGCTACTGGTTTTACAGATCTTTACTGGTTTTCCTCTGATTGGCACACTGGAAGTGGTTAAGGAAGTTGATTTCCAGTACAGGCGTCTACACTGGGCACAAACCGACAGATTGCAGCAGGTGGTTCCGCGTCAGAGCGGCATGATGGGACATCCCTCACACAGTCACTGTCTTTATCTCTCTGCCCGAGTCCTGATGGTCGCCACAGTGTCTGTGTCGCTCGACTCTGCACGCTGCGTGAAGGTCACCGTCCCCTCACAAAGCAGGCTGTGTTGCTGCGCCGAGCCAGAGACGGAGTCGTTTCTCCCTCAAGGTCACCTTCTCACACCCCTTTCGCTGCATGGCTGAGTTTCAACTTTTAAACTACAGAGAGAAGGCGGAGTCTCTTCTGAACTGGAACTGGAGTTGATAAGCCGAGCTAGCGCGCACATTCCCACCGTCCTGAAATTTATTGTCTTTTTTTATTTTTACATAAAAACTTCTTTAAAAGCATTAAGGTGCGCGTCAAATCAGGCGCGTTGTTGCGCGTCAAATCAGGCGCGTTGTTGCGCGTCAAATCAGGCGCGCTGTTGCGCGTCAAATCAGGCGCGTTGTTGCGCGTCAAATCAGGCGTATTTTTCGTGCCAAATATGGTGTGCCATTATACATCAAATCAGTCGCGCTGTTACGTTTCAAGTCAGGCGCGTTGTTGCATGTCAAACATGGCGTGTCCACTGTACATCAAATAAGGCGTGTTGTGTATAAAATCAGGTGTGTTGTTTTTTCTTTCCTTTTATTAATTCATTTTCCGCTGACAGTCTGAGCGGCCATTATGAATTTACGTCAAGACATGATGGACATGTGACTCACCAGCAGGCCAGGATACTGGCGGAGGTGAAGAGGACGATGGGAACTGGGTAGGAGGCACAGAGCAGGCCGTGCCGGTAGAAGGCGGCCGAGATGTTCTGGCGGAGCCGCTCTCTGACCGACATCATCCTGGCGAAGGTCAAAGGTCAGCTGGTAGCCATCAGGATTGGGTGTTTCAACTGGGTGGTACCGGAGTTCATCCAGGTACCTAACACACACACACACACACACACACACACACACACACACACACACACACACACAATGAACTCACATGATTATGCTTACGAGGCTCTCTCTCTCTCTCTCTCTCTCTCTCTCTCTCTCTCTCTCTCATCAGGAAATGTATTTATTATATCCACTTCCACACTGAGAGGAAATCCGTCCTGAACTGGGACCGTATGGATTCGTGAGGATGTATCAGGTTGAGATAAAGATAAAGCCCGCCGTGAGCAGGTGGTCACCGCCATAGCAACCGCAAACCATCAGAAACACAATTTCTAGCTTTCCGTCTTTCTTCTTTTCATTATTCTTTTCAATCCTGTTTTACTTCTTTCATCTTACAGTCACACTTCCTTCCCTTCTTTCTTTTCAGTCTTTTTTTCTTTCTGGTCTTTTTGCAGGAGGACAGGAACAAATAAAACCCAGTGTCTCTCTCTCTCTCTCTCTCTCACACACCTACTCGGTACTACGCCCTTCTACATTCCACACTAAAGTGGTCCTGTTCCAACACACACACACACACACACACACACACACACACACACACACACACACACACACACATGCTGAAACACATTTTATGAAACGAACCACACTCATAACTCCAACTCTGTGTTTCACAGCAGAAATAAAACAGCGTTGTGTTTTTGTGAGTCACGGCGTGTAAATCACACACTTAACACACCAAAGTTTATCAGTTTCTTGATCGACGTTCCAGATGTTTACTCAACAGAAAAACCTGAGAAACCTGAAGGTTCCCTCATTCACACACACACACACACCTAATGCTACATCACTTCAAATAGTAATATAGATTCTGTATGTACTACACAGAAACGGTGTAATCTGATTGGCTCACTGCCACAGGATAACATGCGATTATTCAATGAGGTGAATTATGATATAGGGAATTATTCGATCGAGGGGCGTGGTTATCGGATAACCCCCTCACACACTGAATACTTCTCCATATCATACAAAAGCCGAATTCTACACTTGTTTTATTATTCAATCAAAATATTTTTAAAGCAGACGCTCATGCAGTAATCGTTTAACTTATCCGATGGCATCGACGCAATAATTCGACTTGTAGAACAATACCAAGAATTATTTAAAGGCTTTCCACCAAACAGAAACAAGAAAATCTTTTGAATGGATAATGATGGACATTATCCACCTCACAAACTCGGGATGATGCTGGAATCAAAACAGAAGACTATGAGGATAAAAAATATGAAGATAAAAAGCAGGTTTTTTTTTTTTTTTTTTAACTCTAAATGAGCTTTAAAAATGTTAAAATTTACCATAAAAATCTCTTAGTAGTGTGAGTTTCTTCTGTTCCTGTGTAATAGATACTACAACAATTATTCACCTCAGGATCAGGGGATATCAACGTCACTGAATTATTGTTCATTTTACACGAAAAAAACCCGAACAAACTCTGACCCTTTCTGGCTTATTATAAAGACAACAAATATTTAATAAAGATTACAGCATCACCTGTAAAATTTTACACTTACAAAAAAAAAACAAACAAAAAAAAACAACTTTTGATTAAAAAATTATCGGTCCAAAAATAATGTTTACAAATGTGACTTCTCATCCGGTATTTCTTTTTATTTATAGATTTTTGTTTGTTTGGTTCAAATCTCCAGAACACACAGCATTTCTGAGAGCTTTTCTTATCACACCTTCTCCTTTCTCCTCTTCCTTCTCACATCATCATCATCATCATCATCATCACAGGTGTACACAAATACTAACACAGGTGGGAAAAAAACCCTACATAATCACCGTTTCTATAGAAACGGCTCCTGTACAGGATTCCTACATGGTTATCAGTGACATTCTGTAAGTAAGCGTTGATGTATCTTTTATGGAATGAGTCTCCAGTTTCAGCACTTTAACAGCCACAGTTAAAACTGTACATCCAAGTTTCCAGATACGTCATAGTGTCTTTGTAAAATGTATTAACTTCAGGAGATAAACGCGAGGCTGGTGAGGGACGAAAGGGAGAACAGGATCGAATCTGCTCGGTGTTTATTCACAACATACAGATGTAGCAATAAGCGGATAAAAAGTTCAACCTGCAGCTTATTAATATATAAAGGGTAGAAACACAGAGAGGGCACTAACCGTACTATTAAAATGATTTAAGTACGTCACAAAATTCAACAATTACATCAGTATAAACCCCCCACAGTGATTTGTAGGTTTTATCCCCCAGAGATTATTCACATTTTATTCTTTAAATGAATGATGATGCAATAAGAAGCAATCTCTGCCCCTCCCGTGGAGGAATACAGAAAAACAAACTTTATTTAATTTAAAATTTACCTAAGAATGTATTATAGTTTTATTTATTTTTGATAAACCGGACCTAAACCGCTTACTCGCGCCTAAGATTGTTAGCATAGTCAGTGTTAGCCTAGCCTAGCCTAGCCTAGCCTAGCACTCATGCTTTCCCAACCTGCGGCACTTCAACAAAACTCTGACCAGATCCTGATGATTTAATTTAAAGAGAAGTCACACTTACCCCCCAAAAAAGATCCTCTTCTTCCTTTAGAAGAGATTTATTTCACATTCTGGATGTTTGGTGCTGTAGGTGGTGTTTAATTCCTCTGAATAAAACAGAGATTACAGCAGAGTGGACTGTGTGCACTATTTTGACAGGTTCATGTTAGCTCCGTCTGTGTGTGTGTGTGTGTGTGTGTGAGTGAGTGTGAGTGTGTGTGTGTGTGTGTGTGTGTGAACCCTCAACTTCAACCCGCCATCCATAAAACACACACAAACTCCGCCATCTTTTGGTGACTAAAGAAACAGATCGCTCTTCTCAGTCTCTCAAAACATTCGACGCGGAGTCGATTCGTATTAATGAGCCGAGCCCAAGTGATCCGATTCACCAGCTTTCCTTGCTCTTTATAGTGATTCACATAGTTCAATTCAGAGTCGACTCTTTTTTATGATTAACCGAGCCAAATTATGCGATTCGGTTGCTTTCTTTTCAATGAATTATATCATTCGACTCAGAATCGACTCGTACTCATGTACTACGCCAAAAGATCTGATTTGCTGTCACTAGCCAATTTTATTAGATTTTACAGTTTTTAGTGAACAACATATTTGACTGAGGTGAATATTTTTAGATAATGCGCCAAGTGGTCGGACTCAGTTGCCTCAGTTCAGTGAATCTGATCCCTTGATTAGGAGTCGACTCATATCTATATGCTGAATCAAGGGATCCGATTCATGAAATGAAATCAGTTATTAAAATAACTTCTGCAAAGGTATTTACTAATTTGTTGCATGAAATGTGTTGTAATTTTAAAAGAAACTGCTTTATAAACATAATATTAATAATTTATTACTATCTGAGAAACCATTGGTGTTTTTTAAAGATGTAAATGAATGGATTCAGTTTGCAGTTAAACCCAATAAATGAAGTCCGCCATAATATGACATTAGAAGCATCAGGCATTAGCTACTAATCCACCATGAGTACTCTTGAGATGTAACACAAAATGTTTTCCAAACATGAAGAAGCTTCAGTCGTGTCCTCCAATAATTCTGTTTACTGGATGAAAACATTTTAAAATATATACACACACACATCACAATATCACTGAAAATAGTGAAGAAATCTTGGGTAAAAATATTTATATGAAAAGTTCAGAGATGTCTGAGAGCCATCAGAGTCCAAGTGACATGAGTCATCATCATCATCATCATCCTCCTCCTCCTCCTCCTCCTCCTTCATGATGAACTGTTAAAGCACGGCGCTGGAGGTTCCCGGCGGAAAGAAGGACGCTCCTTTATCACAAACTTTATACTGAAAGATCTTTCTCTGGCTCTGCAGCTTCTCTCCTGTTCCTCTCCACCAAATCTCCAGCTGAAAAACACCACACAAACACCACGGCCTGACGGACTGGAGAGATGAAGAGAGAGTCTGGAGCTTCTCTTCACCTTAATGTTGATTATTTTTCTACAACAGCATGTGTTTCATCTGTTACCCACAATAACACAGTAAAACCAGCACATTCATATTCATACTCAGTAATATTTGAATGAAAGCCTGCGATGTAAAGCTGCTGTTATAAAAACTAATCCCACCTTCTCTTCTGACCAATCAGAACACAGAATGGAAGAGTGTGCGTACCTGGCCGTGGATGTCCCTGCAGTAGCCGGTCTGAAGTCCCTCCACACGCAGACGCAAGCTGCACTGATGACTCAGAGCCCGCAGGAGACGGCTGGAGCTCTCATCATCATCATCATCATCTTCTTCTTCATCATCATCACATCGCACCAGAGTTACAATGGAGCCCTGCACACCAAACACACACACGTACACATATATATGTACACACACACACACACACTTAAACATCTGTGCACATGAAATATTAAAAGATTGTGTGTGTGTGTGTGTAAGTACACTGAAAACACACCTGGAGTTGGGAGCAGATGGTGGCCTGACAGTAGTGTGTGAAGTCCAGAACGGCTCTGACGCTGACGCCCAAACTCAACAACACACTGAGATCATCCACAATCAGCACCGCCGGAGAACCTGAGTCCGTCTCATCCTCGACCCGACTCAGAGAGGCACACACAAACTCAAACAGAGCTCTGAGCTCCGGGACCGGGGACCTGAGCACACACACACACACACACACACACCCACACCATGACAACACTGCACAGAATTTATATCTAAAGCTGATTTTAAAACAAATAAAGTACTGTAGAGCTGAATTCATTAAAAATTAAACACAGAAAGACAGGCAGGGTCATAAAAAACAAGTCAAACAATAAGAGACAGAAAATAAAAATACAAGCAGTAATAAATACAAATAAGCAAAGTGAGCGAAAGAGGAAGTGTGTGTGTGTGTGAGAGAGAGAGAGAGAGAGAGAGAGAGACCTGAGATAATCAAACAGCTCCGCTGCATCACCGCTGCTCTGGTTGAGGATCACAGAAGCCGAAGCCTTCAGAGCTTCTACAAACACCAGCTGACCTTTCTCTCTCGCCTGCACCAGATTTACTCCCTGTTACACACACACACACACACACACACACATCTCTAGATTTATAATAATTATGGTGTACATGAATCTCTGAACTGTTATTTGTTCTGCTGTAGAAATATAAAGAGAATAAAAATGTATTTGTCTTGATGAAATATTTAATGATATTTTATGATAATTGACGATATTTTGCAGTATGAATCTAAAATCTCACCTACACTGTGAACAAAATCAAGTCTGGACTCACCAGCCTCTGAGCCACAGCGCTGTAGTGACTGAACGACTGAACCAGACCAACAAAGCACACTTTACATCCCGCTGAACAAAAACACACATCAACAACACAAAACACGACACTGTGGCGTCAAATCCTTCACACAAGATTCACATCTCACATTAATGTACACAAAAATTATAAATAAATATATATATATATATATATATATACACACAATAGAGGGAACCACAGTGGTGTAGTGGTTAACACGTCCGCCTCACAGCAAGAAGGTCCTGGGTTCGAGCTCGGCGAGGGCGTTTCTGTGTGGGGTTTGCATGGGGTTTCCTCCGGGCACTCCAGTTTCCTCCCACAGCCCAAAGCTAAAGGCTAACTGGCTGTCCCAAATTGCCCCAGGTGTGAGTCTGAATGATTGTGTGTTGCCCTGTGATGGACTGGCGACAGTCAGCTGAGATAGGCTCCAGCATCCCCACGACCCAAACAGGATTAAGTGGCTCAGCAAATAAATGAATTATTTATAATAATAATAATAATAATAATAACACTCTAGTAATACTAAATTTTAAAAATATATATAAATAAAAGTCAGCTGCATCCAATCATTAGTGAATATGTAGAAACTGACATCACAATCCTGGCGATATCTCAGAAAAGACTGCAGCGTAATTCATCACGATATCAGTATCATGTTGTAAAATCACCCGGCTCCATCCACACCCAGTGCCGCCTACTGATTGTTATCTTTATGGTTCTATTTACCCTTCAGATAAAAGCTGAGGAAGTGATGGATGAGGAACGACGCGTCCGCCTTCCTGTCTGCCAGCAGGATAAACTCCCTCTACAACCCACAGCAACAACAAGAGAAAACAACCTGATCACACTTCAGTAAAATTATAATAAATCATCAATAAAGGAGAAACCCAGGTGTGAATGTACCTGCGTGACGTCATCAGGGCTGGTGTTGAGGATACTGTTCAGCTCTGCAAACATTCTCTGTGTGGGACCAAGAAGAAACACCTACATTCCTGGATTAATATTAATATAATCACAGAGAGAGAGAGAGAGAGAGAGAGAGACAGAGAGAGAGAGAGACAGAGAGTGAAAGAGAGAGAGTGAGAGTGAAAGAGAGAGTGAGTGAGACAGAGAGAAAGAGTGAGAGAGAGAGAGCGAAAGAGTGAGAGTGAGAGAAAGAGAGAAAGTTAGAGTGAGAGAGAGAAAGAGAAAGTGAGAGTGAGAGCGAAAGAGAGAGAGTGAGAGCGAGAGAGTGAGAGCGAGTGAGAGCAAAACAGAGAGTGAGAGAGTGAAAGTTAGAGTGTGAGAGTGAAAGAAAGTGAGAGAGAGAGAAAGAGAGAGAGATAGAGAGAGAGAAAGTGAGTGTGAGAGAGTGAGAGAGAGAAAGAGTGAGAGAGAGAGAGAGAGAAAGAGTGAGAGAGAGCGAAAGAGTGAGAGTGAGAGAGAAAGAGAGAGTGAGAGAAAGAGAGAGAGAGAAAGTTAGAGTGAGAGAGAGAAAGAGAAAGTGAGAGTGAGAGCGAGAGAGAGCAAAACAGAGAGTGAGAGAAAGAGAGAGTGAGAGCGAAAGAGAGTGAGAGAGAGTGAAAGAAAGTAAGAGAGAGAGACAGAGAGAGAGAAAGAGAGTGAGAGATAGAGAGAAAGTGTGTGTGAGACAGAGTGAGAGAGTGAAAGAGTGAGAGAGCGAAAGCAAAAGAGAGTGAGACATTCTAAGCGATAAAAACAGAAATAAAATCTGTGTTGATGGTTTTTATGTTGTACCTGTTTACATGTAGATCATAAATGCAGCACAACAGAATTATATCCAAGTTGAGTCAATTTTCAGCTCTCACACAACCCCAGGATCCAACAGCAGCGTCTTCTTTCTTCTTCTGCGTTAGGTTTTTTTTTTTTTTTTTTTCTGCACCTGCTGCCACCTGCGGGTCACTGCGGGAACTGCAGCCATCAAGAACACAGGAGCGCTGCTGAGATCTGGATTGTGATTGGTCGGTAGGTGCTGATTAATTAAATTCCACCGCTGGGACGGTTGAATCCTACTCGGGTCGGAGCCCATCTCAGCCGACTCTTGGTCAAAGCAGGGTACGCCCTGAACAGCTCACCAGTCCATCACAGGGCCAACACACACACCACCATTCGCACTCACTCGCAGGGGCAATGCGAAACAGCCAATTAGCCTATTGTGTATGTCTTTTTACCATGGGAGGAAACCGGAGTACCCGGAGGAAACCCACACAAGCACGGGGAGAACATGCAAACTTTTAACTTTACACAAACATTTTACTGCAAAGAAAAAAAAATACACAGAATTCAATAAAGACGACAGAGTCAATCAAACAGTACAGAGACACACCGGAGACCAGATTTAATCCTAATGCACCTTTAATTAAATATATACAGTTTAATGCATTCGATAAAGTGATGTGTGAACGTTTGGCATTAAAACTAGCTGAATGGAGGAGCTGGCTGAGGATCTCCAGTCGAATCGATTGATCTGTAAGTTCAGAAATTCATATCAGAGACGCTACTGGGGGGGAAAACAAAAATACAACACGGAGTCGTGGGTATAATTTTCATAACAATATTAAGAGCTGTTGCGTTTACATTCTCCGATAAGGCAGGAGTTAGATGGTGGTAGTCATGATCGTTTCTCTCTTCTCCGGCGGAAGGCAGGCGTTCCATTCAGCACGGAATTTAAAAATATACAAGAAGTTAAAACACACAAGTCATTTTTACTTGGCCCCACTGCACGTCACTTAAACCTGTTCAGGAGGCATGTGCGAACATCGGATTTGATCATATTTCATACGCGTCTACAGCATGATTAGCGTCCCACGGGCACATGAAAACATTTAAAAAATGAGGACAATGCTCCAGGATAAAACCGTTTCTTACTTTAGGCACAATTCTGTTCACAAATCAAGAGTTCTGACAGGGAAAAAAATAAATAAATAAACAAACATGGCTGACAAACTGCGCACAGATCGCTGGATAACGTTTCAAAAATGAGAAACTCAAATTTAAACCTTTTTCAACATGCAGAGTCACACACAAGATCCAAATTTCATCTGAGTAACGTTCTGGGAGTAAATATGGCTAGAGCTAAAAATGGAGGGAGTCCATCATGATTATATAACAGTGTTATGTTTGACAAGTAAATCTATTTAATCCTTTTTATCCAGTCAAACTCAACATTTTTAAACTTTTTTCTGCTTTGCCAAATAAATAAACACCCTTATAACTGAAAAATGTCACAGCAATTTAAAAAAAGGCTAACACCTGAAGCAAAAACTTTAGCTAGCACATAGCACATAAAATTCATCTATACAGACACTGTGAAGGCACGGTGGTCATGGAAACTACACAAACTGATCCGGAACGTCAACATTTTCCTCAGAACTGCTGAAAAATTGATATAAAAAAAATTCCAAACACTAAAATCAATGACAAAATTAAACTGCTACACTAACCGCTAACTGAACAGCCGCCATATTAGAAAACGTCAGTGCTGAGTTTAAACGTGGGGGAATCGCAGGATTATTGCAAAAACATGATACGTTTATCACAACAAACGTTTCATATCGGCGCACGTCTCCGTTTGATCCGTTCTGGAAGACGCTGAAAATAAAAAGTTCAGTGAAATCAAAACACAATAAAAATGAGGCAAAAAAAAAAAAAAAAAAAAAAAGAACATGGCAGACATTAAATATCACATTAACCGCTAAAACAAACATCCTTAAATCCCAGGCTCTGGTTGAGGTCTGTACCTTTACTAGCTTCAGTTTTAGCTATTAGCTTTAGTACCTTAAATGCTTCCTAGTTAGCGATTGCTAGTAACACGACAAAAACGGCTAGCTAAGTTCAAATCCTGGTTTTAAACACACCCTCGCTGCGTAGAAAAACATAAAATGAAAAAAAAAAAAAATTAATATACAACATCCGATCAGCCGAGTACAACAACAGCATCTACATTTCTGAAGTAATTTTATTAGCCAGCTAATCAAGCTCGTTAATTCACAACACGTTAGCATGCTGAGACGACTAAACTGAGGGTGATGTTCTTGCTGCTGAGGTTCTGGTTGATGTTCTTGAAATGTAATTGCTCTGAAAGTGTGAAGTTCTTTAGGAATTCGATGGTAAGAACAAAGATGGCGAAAATAACGAGGTGTTAAACGGCCAAAAATGAAACGTACAACGATGACAAGAACGCTAAAACGAACGGTGGCTAATGAGTCAAAAAGAAGCTACTGAAGTGAAACATGGCGACCTCATGTGCGATATAATTTTCTTTTTATCTTTTCAGTGATGATTTGCTGCACAAACTGTTTGAAATTAATTTTAGTCGTTCTGATAGAGCAGAGTTCGATTTTTTTTAAACCACAAAACGACTGTTTACAGGAACATTTCTGGTGCATAAATAATAGACAGCATTTAAAAATACACGACTTGTGACACGATTGTGACTAAAATAATCAATTATACACCAAGAGAAAGGGGGCGTGGCTTTCACTGGGTCGGAGAATTAAAAACTCCTACGCAGCTGTCAATCAATCATGTCACTTGGTTTGTGTGTGATTGGCAGGTCTGAGCTTCTGTCACTTCTTTAGCTTCGTTAGCTTTAATAAAAGACACAAACGTCACACATCGAGTGTTTTTTTTTTTTGTGCGTGTGTTTAAGAGGAAATACGTGTACGTTTCAATTTTGGCCGAATCGCACGTTTAACGCAAATCTCACATGCGACGTAAATGGCAATCAGCAGATCGCCATGGCAACACAAATATAAAATCAATAACATTGAATTTTGGCACGCAGGCGGGCGATACAGCGATAAACATGATTGCGTGACACATCAGACGTTTTCCAGATAAACAATACGTTTATCACAATAATGGCGTTTTTATCGGAACACACAGAACGCCGTCAAAATATTTTTCTTCCAGTGCTTATTAAGAAATAAAGGCGTGTTTACAGAATGTCAGATCAGTGGTAATCGTTTAGAATGCATGCGAACGTGTTTAAAAATACAGACTGCGATAAATCATGATCACTGATAAAATATTGTAATATCGCCCGCCCTGATTGGCCAGAAAGGGGGCCAGGAACCTTACAGAAAAAAAAATCTACATTAATTCCCCGAATATTAAAATAAAAATTCATTAGTGTGTGTGTGAAGGGATTTTTCTCCAGTGTAGCTCCGAGTTAAGGAACAGCGCCCCCTTGGGCCAGGTCTGTTTCTCTGAGATGAGACTGCAGTGTGGAGAGCAGCGAGTGGGCGTGGCATTGAGTCCGTCTCAGTGACGCCCACCCATGAGGCCCCGCCTGGTTCCTGCTCTTCATCTCCTCCTCCTCTTCCTCCTTCCTCGTGACAGAATGGCGATGACGACGACGTTTCAATACAGGCTCCAGTCACGGCGCAGACGAGAGAAGGGAAGTCCCGAGGACGAGGATGAGGATGAAGAGTCAACGGGACCCAGCTGCTTTCCACACACGCACTCTCAGTCCATCTTCTCCTTCTGGACCAGCCTGGGGGCGTCGACGAAGTCGCGGCCGTTGAAGAGGATGACGCCGGCCGTGACCACGCTCGCCATTCCCCAGAACAACACGTACGCTAACGTCTCCGTCCACGTCTCACCTGTGGGGCGGAGTTTCAGCCACATTAACACACATCCAACTAAACGGCTCATAGCGCTGCTGAATTCTGGACTCTGATTGGTCGGAAGGAGGGGATTTGTTTTCTAAGTTTTAAAGTAGCAATAAACAGATAAAAAGTGTAACGAGTCGTACGTACCCGCCATGAGGAGGCAGATAATACACATGGAGAACGCCACCACCATGATGATTGGCAGCTGGAGGGCAAAATACAAACAAGCTGATTAGAGGACAAACAACACTTAACATGGCCGTGTGTGTGTGTGTGTGTGTGTGTGTGTGTGTGTGTTTTTCACCGTGAGGAACTTCCAGTCTTTGGTTTCATGGAGAGTGCTGCTCATGTCCACTTCATCCACAGAGTAGTTTCCTAAAAACAGATCGATGGAGTCCTGCTCATGGAAGAGAAATCACAATTAGAGAGAAAACAGTGTGTGTGTGTGTGTGTGTGCGCGCGCGCTGTTACTCACCTGTCTGAATCCATCTGAGAAATTGTTCTTGTAATATCTGATCATCGAGTTCCAGCCGTCCATCACCAACCCCCACTGAGTCCTCTTCCCCGTCCTGAACACACACACACACACACACACACACACACACACACACACACAATAAACAAAAGGGCTTACAAAGTGTATAACAGTGGGCCTGTTAGTGTATATGCTTGGTGTGTGTGTGTGTGTGTGTGTGTCTGTGTCCCCTCACCGTGTGAAGTCTGTCTTCAGTGCTCCTGTCCCAGCGTACTGTTTAGCACACGCATTTGCGTTATCAGCCCATGCTACACACACACACACACACACACACACACACACACACACACACACACACACACAAAGTGAGTGACAGGATGACACACACAAAAAAAAGACAGAAATGGAGAGAAAGACAGGAAAAGAGTGAAAGAGACCAAAACAGACAGCAAGATAGAGACACAGCAAGAGACAAGGAGACACAGAGATAGATAAAGAGAGAAAAGAGAAACCGAGACAGAGAGAGAGAGACATTGATAGAGACAGAGACATTGAGACAGAGACGTAGAGAGACAGAAAGAGTGACAGACAGAGACATTGAGAGTCAGAGAGACACACAGAGAGAGAGAAAAACATTCAGAAGACGCTGTGACTGAACTGCAATAAATATTCATATAAACTGTCCTTTATTTCATTTTTTATTTTTCTCACCGTTCTTGTAAATCTTTTCGAAATCACTCTGATCCTCGATCCTCTGTCCAACATGGAGGACGCCCATTCTCTACATCCCAACACAAAATCACCGGATAATCAGCATCGTACCAAAATGTACACCACAAACAACACGCCTGTGTGGGGGGTAACCTGGTTACCACTCCACTCTACACTGACCATGTTCCTATAACAGCATGTCCACAAAGTGTTTTATTCCACATCCTACACAGCAATATACTAATGATATGCTAACAGTATGCTAACGATATGCTAACATCACTAATGTGATAGCAACTATAAACAGTCGTTCCTTTCTGGCTCGATGTTAGACCAGAGACTATTAACATACACCGTGTTAGCTTCCGTACGCTAGCTTTAAACTGGACCCCGATGTCATTTCCTAAATGAGATTATATTTAATATATACAGCAACATTGGAGCAGCATTAACACTGAATAACTTCATGGCTGAAGTGCCCTTGAGAGAGGCACCTAACCCCAACTGCTCTCCGGGCGCCCCAGCGTGTGTGGCGGCCCACTGCTCCGAGCGTGTAATAACACTCCGAGCGTGGTGCCTGCAGCTTAGAGCTGGATGATAAAACCATATTATAACAGTATTGTGACAACTGAGATTACGATACACTTTTCTGAGATTTAATACGGCAAATACACGGCGCCTTCACCTGCAGCTGAGACTGAAGCGATCGTCGGGCGAGGAGACTCTGAACCACGTTGGTCCGGTCCAGACAGTCCATACAGTTACTGCGGAACGTCCCCTCCTGCTGCATCTGGACCGTTCCGTCTGAATCCACTAGGAAGAAGCTGTTAAACAGAGCAAACGTTCAACTCACCCTTCACTGGACCCCTTTTGAACCCCCCCCATTCACTCCCCCTCGCGCTTCAGACGATACCCAAAGTCGTCCTGCTGCTCGGCGACGGTGTCCACCAGGATCTGCAGGCGATGCCACCGCATCCTACTGCACTCTTTATGAAAATCAAACGCCACGTATCTACAGGAACAAACCAACACACACAAGTGAACGTTGTTGTTGTTGTTGTTGTTATTATGAAACACATACTTTGACCAGTTACTCACTTGATCATGCCGTTGCCGAGACTCTCCACTATCTTGGCGAAGGCGAGCTCCAGAGGTTTCTCAGACCCTTTCTGATTAATCTACACAACACACGTTTACAAAATAAATAAAAGCAGCGTGTACTCTTGAAGTAGACGATACTGAAAAGTGACTTCAGTCGAGACGACGCGATGGCGTACGCACCAGATTCAAAATGACTTGTCTGCCGTAGGTGATGATCTGCGAGTCGAAATGCCTCTGAAATCCATCCAGCTGTGACCCAAAAATAATTACTAAGATCAGCGCTGCCTCACGCACATCACTACACTGAAAATATAAATATATGATGATATAAAAGCGACGTGTACGAAGAGCTCACGTGATTTCCGCTCTTGCTGATCTGCGGCTTGGGTTTGTACTTGAGGTTTGGACGCTGAGACCAGAAGAACGGAATGGATCCACGCGTCTGCAGGTACAGATCACATCTCAGATACAGTGGATCACACCGTTTGTCCAATCAGATCTCGGTTCGGGTTCAGACTCACCTGTACAAACGAAGCCTTGGCGCCGCCGTACTGAACGATCTGCTCCGTCTCCACAAAGTTCGCCGCGTGACCCTCGGAGTCGATCCCTGAAATGACACAGACGGTTATCGGACTTTGATATCGGACGGTATTCGTGCGGATTATAAACGGGTTAAAGCGAGCACCTCGGACGTAGTAGCGAACTCCGGCGCGGAAGCAGCTCCTCCTGGAGATCAGGTTCCAGTCAAAGATCTTACCGTTGATGCAGCAGGACTTCATAGCGACGACTGAGAGCGTTAAGGGTTAAGGACAATTTACAGAAAAAGTCTTCAAAAAAAAAAAAGAAAAGAAAAAAAGATGACTGTGACAGATGTTCCAGCTGTGATGTTATGGATAAGTGAAAGGAACTGTTACAGCGCTGAACTGAAATCATGAAAAAGAATTATGTCAGAATAGTATCCTGTGTGTGTGTGTGTGTGTGTGTGTGTGTGTGAGAGAGGATACAGCCGTGGATGACGGGACAGGCGAATCTGTGCAGCTGTAAAATAAACCACAGAGTAAAAACACAATCTACTGATATAGGAAAGAAATAAACAGTGATTTATTCTTCATACATTTAATTACCTCCACCATGTCTGTCTGTTCTGTACCCCGTCCCCCTGATCTGCCCACCCCTCCGCCTGATCTGTTCACCCATCCGCCTGATCTGTACCCTTGTCAGTCTGATCTGCCCTCCCGTCCTCCTGATCTGTACCCATCCGTCTTACATGTCCACCCGTCTGCCTAATATGTCCAATCCACATTTTTCCAGTTTGTCTGTCCATTCATCTAATTGATATTCTCACCCATCCAGCTAGACTGTCCAATTTGCCCCGTCTGTCTCTTCATACACACACACACACACACACACACACACACACACACAGGTAGATTTACAGACAGACAGATGTTCAGTTGGATGTTTAGGTGTGTTTGTACCTCGGGCTGTGTGCTGAAGTCTCTTAGCAAGTAGCCGTTCCATACAAACCTCTGATCTGCCTAAACACACACACACACACACACACACATTCAAAAACTGTCTCTACTTTCCAAAATCACACTATCACCAAACACACACACTCTTATACTCTCTCTCTCACTCTCTCCAGTAGACTCATCTCCTGAAACTCCGGACTGGTGTTGGCGAGGCGCTGCAGGGAGTGTGTGAGGTCATAATCGTTGGCGAAGTAAAATCCGTCTGTGTTCAGGACGTTGTTGATCATAGCGAGGAAGGCCTTATTGTCCTGCATCTAAAGCATTAAAATCAGACCTCAGTAAAAACACTGACACACAGGTGTGTATACACCCGGTTCCGAGATTAAACTCCGCCAGAACTCCACCCTGAGGCGTTTCCCAACCTGCGTGTCTGTGAGGTGCAGCACCGTCTTCTTATACGAGATCACGTCAAACTCCACGGCCTTCCACACGGCGTGCCCCAGCAGGTCGCCCACTTTCCTCTTCTTGGTGATCACAATGAGGTACATGCCTAAAGCAGCCGGATTACAGCAGAGTTACTCACACAGATTAAATCACGCTAGCCGCAAACCAGCCTTCCATTAGCGTTCGCTCCTCACCTGCTACCAGCCGTATCGTTCCCATGATGCCACATATCGGCCGGGTCACTGCTGAAGGCGGGATGTCCTTCATCCCTGTAGCACAGACACGGGAGTAAAGCGCGTGGATTATTACAAAAATGTTTCCACCTGCTAGAACATCGTCAATACACTCCGGTATCGCTAAACTTTACGTGAAAGATACGCCGCCTTCGTTGTATTGGAAAGATACAGAGGACACGCCCCTTTACATGACTGACAGGGTTAGCTTATATTAGCCAACTAACTTCAGCTAGCTTGTGTTTTTTTTTTCGGGACAAATAATCTAAGTTGTACATCAGATTAGACTCGATTCCGTTAAATTAGATTACACGTCCATGTGGATCAGTTTAATTTAGATGACACTGGACTAAAATGAAGTTGGATTAGATTTCCAACAAGTTTATTGTTATGTAAAGATCCTAAACGAATCTAGATTACCTTAGATTAAACATCCTTGTAGATTAGTTTAATGTTTGACTTTAATCAGATTGGATGACATTTGCTTAGATAAGAAACCCCTGTAGATTATCTTGTATTTGTTTTCATTTGTCATCCATGTAGATTGGATTTATTAAGATTAGACGTTCCTGTACTTTCGACTGAATACAGTGGATGAGATAAAACATCCCTCTAGATCAGATTATATTAGTCCTGCCTGTAGATTAGATTGGACTAGATTACACATCTCTAATGATTAGTCATCCCAGTAGATTGGACCGGATTAGATAAAATGTCCCTCTATAGTAAGTGGGATTATATTAATCTCTTCTGGGATTATATCGACATTGGGATTTATATATACGCAGTATATATTATTGTATTGTATTAAAATATCCCTGTAGATCAGATTACATTAGACATCTCTGTAGATTGGACTGAATTATAATTACTCACAGCTGTGCCAGGAGACTAGTAATTTAGAGTAGATGCCTGTGTCGAATAAAACAAACAAACAAAAAACTCAGCAGTGTCTGATGTCCTACCTATCAGCGTTATCTCTGTAGACACTCGGTCAATAGCGAGGACTTCATTGGCGCCACTGTCACATGCCTCGATGTAGAACTTCTCAGGTGCCGTGTGTCTACGAGGGAGAAAAGGAGACAGGAGTAACAGGACGAGTGGTAACGAAGTGGTAACAACGCAGAACATCGGCAGGGACTCGATCAGTCGGGTTTATCCTGATGCAAATGCAATGAAAAACAAATGATTCCACTTCTAAACTGCGTTCCGACATTACCCACAATGCCATTCATCTACCAGCTGATTGTAGTGTGGTGGAATTTATCCCTCGTTTTGTTTCTCCATGAACACAGCAGAGCTTTAATCATCTCGAAGGTCACAAATGACGCAAGTTGAGTCTCTGTCATCGTATACCTGCAGTGCATTCTGGGATTTCAGGCTCAATGAGAGCTCCAAGTTCTCTTTTTGGAGACATTTTACCAAAATGTGACTATTAGTCCTTTATTTCGGGTTTGTTGTCATGTTACTCCTTGTTATAACTGCACTAACACGAATAATATCCTCTCCGGTAACATCAGATCAGGAAGAACCATAATCAAATTTATCACCAAAAACATCCCATAATAATGATTTTTATATAACCAGATTTATAGGTTTCAGGAAAATGTGGTTTTCCTTTAACAGAGCACTGAAACCTCCTCATGCAGGAACATAGGGATTCATTTATTTAAGATTTGATCTCCACAATATCTACAAACAGTTCATTAATAAACAGATACAAAACTGAGTGAAAATAGAAATCTCTGCTTTATAAGAACCTTAATGTTGTTCTAATGGCCTTCATGTTGTTCCTCAGATCATTAACAGCTTGTTTCTGAGGTAAACTCGAACCTGTTTGATAATTAATGTGTAAAATATTTCTGATATCAAACAGAAATCCGTCTCGATACCTGAAATTGTTTGCTTTAACCCTTTAAACACCGTTAGCATTAGCATGGCTGTACAGCGTTACATGGAAATGAACTTGTTTGCTAACAGACCAAATGACGTCAAGTATCTTTTCTAAAATATAAAAATAAACAGATTTCATATAAACGAGAACAAACCAAAACGACACGCAGCAATTTAAGGTTATAAAGCAGCAACAGTGAGTTATGAGGCTAAAATGAACACTTACAAACTGAAGCTGCTGTAGGTGGTCGCCATTTTTCCTGCTCTGAAGCTCCGCCCACTGTGACGTGGCACTTCAGTGTAATACCTTTATTTTTTAATAATAAAACTTTTAAACGTTATTGTGATTTTTATTCTACAAATGTGAGAAAAAAAAATCAGAATTGTTTTGTTTCACTGAATTATTTTGCAATCTATCAAAAATTACTTGTATTTATATTTTATATTTATTTATTTGTATTGTGTTTTTGCTTGTTATTATTTTTGTTGAAATCACTTCTATATTTTTTGGAAAATCAAACACTACAAAAATTTTTGGAGAAAATATTTTAAACTTGAATTATAATCTTCGTATGCACACACACATTTACTATAATAAATATAAATACTTTTCTAAAATATATTTTTAATTTCAATTTCTAATTTTTTAAAGGTTGGAATTTACCTGTTTTGTTACCAAGTCAATTACATTATTACTCAACATACTAGTGATGAACTGCATCATGTTGTATTGTAAAATTGTATAATAATATAATTTTGCATAAAATTTGTCAAATGAGTCAATTTGAGTTTCAGTTTAAAATATATTACTAAAAAACTTAAAGCTAATTTTTTAAAGAATTCATTTGTAGAGCAGTAACTGTAGACCAACCAAACTTCATTGTACTGAAAGTATAATTACAGTAAAGTTTTATATTCTATTTTTCTTCTTCTGCAGGTGATATTATTTCTTTTTTAATAGATTTTTTATTACAAGGCTGTTACGACATAAATCACAGAACGTCAGTATAAATATAGTTCAGGTTTTCTTTAAAATAAAATCAAAGAATAAAAACAATCACTTCTCAAAACACCAGACATTTTGTACATTTTATTAAATAAATAATGCCAGCAAATCTTCATTCATTCATTCATTTTCTAAACTGTTCAATCCTAATCAGGGTCGCGGGGAGGCTGGTGCCCATCTCAGCCGACTCTGGGGGAGGACGGGGACAGCGAATCTTCTGGGAGCCAAAAGAGACATTTTGTTTCTTGATCCTTTCATAAAATAAAGTTACAAAATGATGTAAAACAATATGAACACCCTTTAAAACAAGGGATCATCATTTCAGACCTTTAAATACGAATAATACTAAAAAAAATGATAAAGGAACTAAAAGGTCAGCTTGGTGGCTTGGTGCTGCCCTCTGAATGCCAGTGTGTGTGCTTCAGGCTGGTGCTGGGCTGACGCCGGAGGAGTGTGTCGCCCCGGTCGATGTCTTTTTGCTCGTCGTAGATGGTAGAGATCAGGAAATCAGGCCGAGGTTTTTTCAGCGGTTGGAAGGAACTGAGCTTTTCCCCGTGATACCTGTAGAGAAAAACAGGTCCGTTAGAAAATACACCAAATTTATTACAGTAAATAAGAAAGTCATAAAAGGATCATTAGCGCGAGAGTTTACGGAATAAAGCGTGCACTCACCCGAAGCCTCTCTTACACCTGGGATTCTGTCCTTCATTCTCTAAAGCTTCTAAAATCCCTGAGCGAGAGCGTCCGAGTCCCTCGCCGTCTTTCCAGCCCTGTCTCTCCATCACACGCCGCCCTACACCCTATAACACACACACAACAATACAGCAATCAGAATTTGTCCTATCATCCAGAATTCACGAGTTTGAATCCTGTCACCATCCAAGGCTGGGAACCCATGACAGGTGATTGGCCGAGCTCTCAGGGACGGCGGAAGGGTATACGCCCTCTTCCTCGTCACTCGCTGCGACACTAAAAGTTTAAGAGCTCACGTATGTAAAAAGGGCGTAGAGCGATTTAGTCCATGTGTGTTACGCTGGAGGAGATCTGGAATTATTGACACCTACACAGGTGTGACGCCCCCGGGTTACTATGGAAACGGCGGTGCAAGATGAAAGATGCCTCAATGACAGGGGACCCGCCCCCCGTGTAGGTATAGATTATTCTAAGGTTCCGAAAACTCAACGACTTCTTTTTAATGATTAAAGAGGAATGAAAACTTATTTATTGATGATGTCCTTAATTTCTGATAATGAATCCCCCCAAGATGTTACGCACCGTGCCTTTAAATTTAAGTGGAGGAAATTAAAAGCTTGTCTTTCTGGTTTTCTGGCAACTCGACATTTCAGTAAAACGGTTTTACCTTCGTGAATTTCTCAAAGCCGCCGAATTTCTGCCGGTGGCTCTGCAGTCGCTCGACTCCGTCCCTCAGACGCTTCTCATAGCGCATGCGCACATAGTCTCTGGAGTCCATGTCTCCTCCGTCTGATCATCAGCAACAGCGTAGCCACGGCAACATGCGATAAACACAACACCGCGTTAGATGTGATTCAACAAACCTTTGGAAGAACTCGGACTCAAACCGGGTTCTAAAATAAAAGCTGAACGAAATCAAATTCTTTATGAGAAACGACGTACCTTCATCGTAGTAGACGCTCATGTCGACGTCCCAGTCGTCTGCCGTTTGCTCGTCAAAATCTACAAGAGACAAAAATTAATCATGAGTTCAAAGGAAAACGAAGCACGCGCTGTTTTCTCTGTGGGCGGCGAATGAGATGCAGCACAATCGCATCACTAACGAGTCTCACTGAGCACTTCCTGTCCCGCCTCCAGGTGAAGGTGGAGTTACTCTGGAGTTGATTTAAAAAATATCTGTAATTATTTAATAAAGTTTCCTTCTTGAATAAATGACAGAAACTCTGAGACGCTGAGGAAAATAATAACTGTACATTTCTTTTAATGCTGTGAATTATTTATTTAAAATTGTGAAAAAAATTATTTGAATAAATTACATATTTAAATGAAGATTTCTCTCTGGGGCGGCACGGTGGCGTCGCGGTGAGCACGTCCGCCTCACAACAAAGATTGCCTGGGTTCGATTCCCGGGCTCGGGGCGTTTCTGTGTGGGGTTTGCATGTTCTCCCCGTGCTTGCATGGGTTTGCTCTGGGTACTCCGGTTTCCTCCCACAGTCCAAAGACATACACAGTAGGCAAATGGGCTGTTCCAAATCACCCTATGTGTGAGTGTGAATGGTTGTGTGTGTTGCCCTGTGATGGCCTGGTGAGCTGTTCAGGGTGTACCCCACCCTCGCCCAGAGTGGGCTGAGATGGGCTCCAGCCTCCCCGCGACCCTCATTAGGATTAAACGGCTTAGAAAATGAATGAATGGATGGATTATTTCTCTTTGTTATGCTGATCAGTGTTTATGTAAGCAAATTGCACATTTAGTGCCTCAGGTGTTTGTGACACATTAGTGCAGATGTGAGTGCAGATGTGTAGTGTGGTGACTCACCCCCCTCCTCCTCCTCCTGCCAGTACTGCGCGTCGGTGTAGAAGACGAGGCCCGATCCTCCCTTTTCCCACTTCAGCTCGATCTTTTCCTCATACAGGCGCTCTTTCGTTCTCTCCTGAGACGTCACGTCCTCGTGCAGAGCTTCGTGTCGCTCCCATTCCTCACACCGGTCATCATCCTGACACACACACACACACACACACACAGTTCGCAGGGTAAGTATCGTGTACAGAATCCCACAGATTCCTCATGAGTTCAAGATCTACACAACACAACAATAATCAATCTGTTAGTCCTTAATTATTTATTCGATTTTTGTCACTACATGAAAATGACTCACATCATCTGGCCCTGACTCCTCCTCTTGCTCCTCCAGCTCCTCTTCTACCGCTGAACCGCCACCCCTGATTGGCTGCTCCTCATCCTCGTGCGCCCCGTCGCTGACTATCTCTGGCCTTTTTGGAGGAGCGACGCCCCCCGGCCCACAGACTTCCACCCCTCCCGCAGTGAATACGCTCTCCTCGCTCGCCATCACCACGGTCGTCTTGTAGTGGTAGGGGACGTTGCCATAGCGACGGTGTGAGCCGGTCTTGAGGAAGGTGAGGCCGAGTTTGCGAATGAGGCGCTGAGGGAAGCGGCAGGCCTGGATGAGCTGCAGGAAGACGCTGACCGGAGTCCCAACGTTACCGGAGGGCATGAGCGCGGGCGGATTCAGCTCAGGCAGGGCGCGTAGATCAGCTTTGGTGAAATGCTCCGTTTGTGCCATGGGATGCCTTAGCTCCGCCTTCGTCTTATATTGGAAAACATCTGAATCTGTTTAGGGAAAAACACACACAGTGTGAGACGTCAATCACAGGCGAGGCGTCGTCTCTAAAACGAGAGAAAAATGGATTTTAAACATTTAAGAGTTTAATGTGGCTCAGATTCAAACTATTTTGTAAAACCATTTTTAAGTCATTTACACACACACATACTAAACATGTTTATAATTAATATTAAATTAGTTCATAAAATTTATTTACAATTTATTTATTTATTACTACTTTTTTTTTTTTTTTTTTATTTCCTGAGCTGATTTTTAAAATTAATTCACCGCCTTATACCTTGGAATCACCGCTGCGTTTATTCCGTATTATTTTGAGAAAAAAGTTTAGTAATTACTTTATAATAAACCCTATTCTCCTACTGGTTACTTGTTTTAATCACGTGTAAAACACATTTCATATTCCAAATAATTACATATGTTTGCAGGGTCTGAAATGTTCAGAAATGTTCGGATCATTCATCGTTCCCTCGGCGGACTGGGAGCTCAGATGGTTAGATGTGCTGGTGCATGAGAGATTTACGACGAATCTGCAGAAGTCAATCAGAAGTAAGAGGAATACCGGCAGAAATCACGATACAACGGTGAGAACAGACCGTAAAAGGGCTCATTTTGTGATGCGATGCCGAAGATTTCGGACCTTGGAACTTTAAAACTGACACCAAAATTGCTTTTATTTGTCACTTCACTAAAAACAATCCTCCTTCAGCTGATAAAACTCTGACTGGTTTGATTGTGAGATGAATTTGAAGAGAAAGAGCTGGAAACAAGCAGCTGTGGGCGGGGCTGTGGGCGTGGTTAATTTCCGGGTCGGAAAAAACAAACAGAAAGCTGGAATTGTGAAAAACTAGGAGATGAAATTTACGCTTTTATTTTGCAAATCCAGGTTTTTAAAGGTTTGCTTGAGATCGGTTGTTTATTACAAAGTACTAATCCCGTTTCTGAGGTACAGATTGTACCTTTAATGAATCCCGGGTGTGTATCGGAGGCGGACTGAGACTCACCGGGGTGATCAGACACTTTAATCCTCCGGATCAGACACCGCTTTCTGAACCAGTTTCCCTTCGAGTCGATCCAGTGATTTCCGCTGTACATCCTGACGAACCTCTGGGCTTCTCTTCCCTTCACACAAACCACACAACAAAACGACCCTCCAGCTTTACTCCCCTCACTCCCCTCCTTCCCCTCTCCTTCTCCACCACCCTCCTCCTCCTCCTCCTCCTCCTCCTCCTCTGTCCTTTTCTCTCTCTGAGTCTTTTCTGGATTTCTTCTCACTTCCGGTCTGTGTCGGTAATGAAAACACAGAAATCCTCCGCTTTCTATAAACTGGCTGAAGTAATTTCTCAAATCAGCAGAGCGAAGTTTTACAGGAATGTTATTTACTACGAAATGAACCCCGTCTTCTTCTCCCGAGGCCGCCATCTTTGTTATGAGCCTTTAACCGGAAACCGGATGTTGATGATTTCAGAATAAAAGTCATAAAAAAGTTATTTTCTGTCCGTTCTCTCTCACACACACAGAGATTAACAGACACACAGCTCTATTATAGAACTAGAAGCAGAGTATAAAGCTCGGCAGGTGGAATTTCTCTGGGTGGTAGCGTTCCTCTTTGTGACGTCACGGAATACGTAGTTCATCGTATGACGTCACATAGACAGGAGCCAGTAGAGGATCAGTACTCTGAGAATTTATCCAAACATTTACAAAAAGTAAAATAGTCAAACAAATAAATAAATAATAAAGGAGTCGGTTATGCACTTAGTTAATAATTTTAATTTATATTATTATTATAAATTCAATTGTAAATAGAGTTTTGGTAGGCTAATATATGGATCTTATGTTGTATATTTTTTACTTAATGCCATAAAAAATAAAAGCAAGAAGCCTGCTGCTGTTGTACACAGCACTAAAAATCAGATCAGTGTATGAATTGAGTTTATTATTTTTTTAATGTGTGAAAGTAGAATCTATATGCTCGGTTTTGTAAAATATTTATCAATATCATATGATTGAAGAAAAGCTAACACAATGCATTGTGGGATTTGTTCACAATACTTTAAGTCATGAGAATAAAATAACTTCACAAGAACATAAAGAAAAAGAATACACTAGAGTGAAAGGGTTGATTTTACTTCATTTTCATATTAATATAAAATCACTGAATCTTTCCTTTCTCTCTTCATTCATTCATTCGCCGAACAGCTTCGTCCTACTATCAGGGACGCGGGGAGGCTGGAGCCTATCTCAGCCGACTCCGGGCAGAAGGCTGAACAGCTCACCAGAACATTGCAGGGTCAACAAACACACAACCATTCACACTCACACCAAGGGGAAATTTGGAACAGCCATTTAACATAATGTTAATGTACATGTTTTTGGACTGTGGGAGAAAACTTGAGGAAACCAACGCAAGCATGGGGAGAGAATGCAAACTCCACACAGAAACACCCTCGCCAAGTCCGGGACTCGAACTCAGGACCTTCTTGCTGTGAGGTGGACATGCTGACCACTACACCACCGTGCCACCCAGCTCTCTTTTATAGGCCTAATTGTATTAAAAAAATAAAATAAAATACAAAACTATGGTAACAGTTTTTTTTATTCCTCATCATTTGAAATACTGTAAAAAATTTATAATAATCAATACATTTTTAGGGGGCAGTGGTGGCCTGGTGGTAGGGTGCTGGATTACTGATCTGAAGGTCGGGGGTTCGAGCCCCACTATCACCGGGTTGTCACTGCTGTCCCCCCAGTGCAGATAACTGGGTTATGAAAGGCCGGGCGTGTCTCTCACTGTCTGTGGTGAGAGGAATGTAAAAGAACTGTTGCTGATTTTCGTAAAGAGGAGGCTGCATAGCCATCAGCGTGTTTCTGCCCTGCGATGGCCTGGACAGCTGTTCAGGGTGTACCCCACCGTCACCCAGAGTCGGCTGAGATGGGCGCCAGGCTCCCCGCGACCCTCATTAGGATTAAGCGCTTCAGAAAATGAATGAATAATTTATTTTTAATATACAAATGAAATCAACAGACCATATTTAAACAGTGTCCGTTTTTAATTAAAATAGATTGACATAAATTATCTGTGTGTTTATGAATTAAAAAAAAAAAAGCATTTGTAAGAAATGTTGTGGTTTATTGCCGGTGAAGTTGGATCTGTGTCTCTCAGTGGATTTAAAGTCATGCACTGCGGGATTTAAAAATCCACACTGGGGATTATCATCTCATCCAAAGATGATTTAATAACCCAAACCCTTTAACATCTCAATCAGATCAGGACTGATAGAGAACCTCCCACCCGGATAAAACAGCACAATAAAATCCACATTCAGCTCCTGATGTACAAAATATTGGCACCAAGTTCAGCGCGGTTTCTTTTTTCTCCCGTTCAGAAGCACGTCTGAAGTGGTGTGTGTGCGTGTGTGTGTGTGTGTGTGTGAGTGAGACGTGTGGTCCAGCTCAAGGTCCCATAGAGTCGAGTGTGACGCCGAGTCTCAGGCCGACGGGGATGTGATCTGTTAAACACGCGAGCTGGGTGACGTACGTGAACTCCTCGACCTCCTAAACAGAAGAATAAAAAGATCACAAAGATCTGATTTGGTTAAATTCCCCTTACTTTAATTTTTATTCTCAAAATATTAGGACTTTTTTACTTGAACTCCTCCACTTGGGGCAGGACCTCGTTCCAGACCCGGAGGGAGCATTCCACCCTTTACTGGCTGAGAACCATGGCCTCGGACTTGGAGGTGCTGATTCTCATCCCGGCCGCTTCGCACTCAGCTGCGAATCGCTCC
>JBCNYH010000004.1:989618-1013287 GCA_039654325.1 Tandanus tandanus
AATTAAATATATAATTGAATATATATAATTAAATATATAATTGAATATATATAATTAAATATATAATTGAATATATATAATTAAATATATAATTGAATATACAGTTAAATATATAATTGAATAAATAATTAAATATAATTGAATATATATAATTAAATATATAATTGAATATATAACTGTTACAACTGAAACTGATTTAGTTCCACTGCAACAGAATGAATGAATGAATGAATGAATGAATGAATGAATAAATAAATAAACGAGTAAATGGAGGTTGACCTCTGCAGGTTATCTGGAGTGTTGACGTCCTCGTGGTACAACTTGTCCTGCTGTAACAGGGTACCTGGGGAGTGGAGGAGAAACAAACAGCCAGGACTGTAAACACTAATCACCAGCGCGTCACGGAACGGAACAAATACCAAACCGGATAAAAAGTTCAACATGTCGTTTATTAATAAATAATAAGTGATTTTGGAGGAAGAGAATAAAACACAGAACACGGCGTGTGTACCGATAACCCAGGGTTTCTCTCGGCCCGCCGCGGCACGACACGGATCCGTGTAATCGTTAAACAGAGTGTGTTTCTGCTCCAGATCGTCATCTGTACGAATAAAACAACAAAACTGTGAGAAACATTTTATACACAACATTACGTCAGTAACGTTATTCTGATTCAATAAACACATCTTACAACTTAATCCAACAATTACCAAAAATTCTAACAAAAAACTATTTTACGATCAAATCAAGAAAAAACCCAAAAGTGTAATTTATTACAAATATAGAATAAAGTGAAATGTACATTTCAAAAGAATTCTATTTAAAAAAATGAAAGAATCTTAAATAATCTTATCTCAGAATAAATGAAAAACTTACAAAAAAGAAAATAAATAAAAAATAAAAAAGTTAAATAAACATAAGGAATAATTCAAATATATTCAGAAAACAAATATAACTTTTAAAAACATTCAAATACATTTAAATTATGAAAAACAAAAACTGCAATAAAAGAAAAATAAAATGTTTAGTCAATATAGAAATTTTAGAATAATCGAATAAAGATAAAAATAAAATGAAGATAAACTCATGAGGAGATAAAACCGATATAAATAAAATAAACTATAAAAGAAAAAAACAAGAAAGTTTTAGTATATATAGTAGAATATTATGCATTGAATTAAAAATTAAAAATACGTTTAAATATTTTTATAATAATAATGATTCTAAAATCCTAAAATGAAAGAATTAAAAAATAAACAGAAATATATAATTACATTTTTTTATGTAATTTATTTTTATTAAAAATGTAAAATATAAATCCTAGAATAAAATAGAAATTAAAAAATAAATAAAATATAAATCCTAGAATAAAATAGAAATTAAAAAATAAATAAAATGTAAATCCTAAAACATATAAATCAATAAAAATTAAGGAACGTTTCATGGACGTTCTGGTTGCTGGAATGTTTTCGTGACGTACCCGGAGAGCAGTTGTCGAAGTTGAGGTCTCCACAGAGCACGTCGAACACCACCACCTCGTCCTCCTGCCTGGTTGTATTCTGGAACTCGCTGGTCCAGTGCGTGATCATGTCCAGCTGCTGACATCGGATCTCTCCTTCTCCTAAAAGCAGGACAAAACATCCACGCGAGCACCTTCACCAGCTCAGAGACCGGAACGCGCGAGGCGTCGGAGATAAAAATACGACGTGAGAGACGTAAAAACGTCGTACCTTCTGGAGCGTGAAGATGAGTGCAGTTAAAAAAGCCCACCATGTTCTTCTCCCCCTTCTGTAATCCTGTGTGTACCTGCCAATCAAACCGTTTCTCCATTTTAGAAAACAAAAACGCACCACGCAACATTTATTGAAAAAAAAACTAAATGTGTCGCAAATGTTTGTAGTTAAAGTCCTAATTTTATTTACATTCCATATAAGGAGACTCATTAACATGAAGCTCATTTATTATTCGACGAGTTCAATGAGAATATAACGCCACCCGATATCAACACTTGATGCTCACGTGGCTCACGTGAGTGGAAAGAAATGTAATCACGCACCTTCAGGCAGAGCAGGCCTTTAGCGGCGAGAGCGTCCTCTCCTCGACTGTTGGGAAAGCAGTGGTACTCCGCCTCCATCACCGGGTAACGACTGGCCACAAACAAGCCGCTGTTGAAGAACTTGAACCAGGAGCCGGAGCTACAAGCGTACACGCCCACGTCGTACAGGATGTGACCAAAGAGCGGAGACAAAACCTCAGCCAGCTTGGCCGCCGCCCTCTTATCAAACACTTCCTGCAGACACAGGATGTCCACACTGGCTGGAAACAGAGCCGACACCTCGAGAGGCATGTTTAACAATCGCGCGGGCTTCATGTGGCTTCCGTTCACCTGGAGTTCGTGCGTGTGATTGCTCGCTACTGCGCCTCCGGTGGTCGTTTGTTCGATTTCTTTATCGCCGTCCACAGCCTCTGTAACTGGTAGTGAACTTTTAGGAACGTCCCCATCCTGTTCTGGTGCCACCGGTTGTGTCTGCGCATCTGTGGTGCCATAGGAGGCGGTGCCTGCGTTCAGGAGGCTGGAGGACGGACTCAAGGCTTCGCTGCTACTTGGCGAGTCGACAAAAATCCGGATGTGCGGCCGGCTCACGCCCTGCACGATGTTGTGCCCGATGGCGAGCGCCCGCTGCTGCGTGTGAGCCAAGTTACTAAAGCGTGTCAGACCGCCGGGCAGGAGACACAGATTAGCACTTAAAAACCCAAACGTCACTTTTCCAGACTCCTCCCATCCAGCGTTACAGTCCTGCATTTTAACCGTCGTCTCCCGCCGCTGATATGAGAAGGGACGGCGTACGCACTGGAGCGGCGCCCACAACAGGAAACCCAACAACGCAAACGGCGTCGAGATGAGAAACAGGAAGAAGAAGAGCAGCGAGCCAAAAAACACCTTGAACGGGTGGAGGTAGCACTCTTCCTCCCGCCTCTGCCTGCGCTCCGCCGTCGTGGACACGCACACGGCGATGAGACGGTCGAGGAACCAGAAGCAGGGGAAGACGAGGGCCCACCCCAGGGCGTGAAGAGCCTCAACGAAGCCATTAGGGAAGGGAGATTCTCTCAGAGACATCCCTCGTCTCACAACACCGTAATAAGGACACGCGGCAACTCAGGACACGTCCGATCATTTCCCACCCACCATGCTTTCTCATCCGCGTGTCCAGCCTTCGGCCGAGTACTCACCTGCCGGTCAGGAAAAAAAAACACTCAAAAGCCATATTAAAGGAATACTCCAACATTTTCGATCTAATTACGTAACTGTGGAGGATATCGCTGTAATAATTAATAAGACCACGCCCACATGGACACCTGACTCCGCCCTAATATGGCTTTACATATGATGGAACTTTTTTTTTCTCTAATGTTTTGGCTCCGTATCGTATAAGCTTTATTAAGATCTTCTCTCACATCCGCTTCATCTTCACACTTTTATCCTTCCTGTAAAATGGTTTTTTTTTTCATCACTGGAGGAAAACGTGTCCCAGTTTCTGTTAAAATCATCAGCCAATGAGTCGCTTCAGATCTTTCCTCTTCTATTAGTTATTCAACTGACATATCCTTCCTATTTTCAGGCCACCAATCACCAGCTCAACCCTTATCGTTTTTACTCTGATTGTTATTTTTATTTTTCTTCCAGCCAGTTTTTGCATAAAAAAAACCCTGTGACATCATCACCTCTTCATCACATCACTCCTCTTCATCATCTTCTCAGATTCCAGCCCCTCTTTGTAACATCATATCCTCTTCCTCCCCATCACTCCTCATCCTCTTCATCACAACTTGTACTCTTCAGTCTCTTTGCTTGGACCCCGTGAATCGCTGCTTGTCGCTATATTTAAATATAGGTTTATATAAATCTGTATTCTTTTCCGGAACGTTCGCATTATTGCAGATACACACACTCAGATAGTTTCTCAAGTCGATATGAGATCAAATGTCACACCAATAACTCCGGCGCTTCCACTTCGACACCCAAAAGTCAATATCGGCTGTTTTACAGTAAAAGTCTACGCAATTTCTCCTCATGTCTGCTTTATATATACTGTATATATATATATACACACACACACACACATATATAGTGTATATATATAGTGTATTTTATATATAAACTAGATATATAAATATTATATAAACTGCTTTATAAATAAAAATGATAGGATTTGGTTGAAGAGAAAAACATCAAGTGAAATGAGGGCAAGAACAGACATGTACACAGTAATCCATTCCACGCCATCTGTTCATCCTTTACCCTCCGCAATCAGCAAAAACCCCACACACTTCAGTTCACCTGTTCACCACAACACCGGTTACACCGCAATCCCACACCAAGCGCAGGAACAATCACCTGGATCAAGGTGTGGTTTATTTATAACACCTGTACGGATTTTTTTTCTTCTTTAATTCTGGGTGGGGTCCTGTTTGGAAACATGAGTGAATGATGATGAAATTCTGACCCCCCACTGAATCATTCACTGTTTTTACACCTTTACAGCTCCAGGGATAAGAACAGAATCAGAACAGCTGCAGTCCCTGTGGTCTCAAGTGTTGCCAGATCAATTCCCCCTCCCCCCCTTCATTTCATTTTACAGAACTGCTTTTTATTCTACAGGTTGTGTCGATTAAGAGAATTTATTTGTTTTCAGGAAATGGGTTCTCTTTTTCCCCAGAGAACCCTTGACACACCTGGACGGGTTGCCAGTGCCTCAAAATTACACTCATTATAATGAGGGGAGAGGGGAAGGAGGCAAGTGCATGATCTAATCCATCAACTGACATTTTCTTGGGGAGAAGAAAACTAGAAAACATGGAAGGAAACAGACAGATAGAGGGGAAAACATGCATAACTACACTCTTACTCGCACATTTTTCAAGTAAATAAAATGTAAAAATCGTGAAAAATGGTGCCTCGTTTGTTAAAACTGGACACACGTTAGTGGAGAAGTCACAGTTTAAAGGCATCTTTTATTTTCCAAGCTTTTGCTGTAATGCAAATCACAACTTCGCAGATTCCGGAAAGAGACTTGCGGAAGCATGGATTGTCGTGACATTTTAAATAAAATTAGTTAAGATCATATTAATCATCTCTTGGAAATCTGTGCATAAAGCGTGCATGTACAAAAGCATGGATTTCCAAGTGCCTTCTCTCAGACAGCAGCCCGAGCTCCACATCAACGCCAGCTATATATTAATAAATTATTAGAAATTAAAGCATGTAACCTTAACATCTCTGCATGCACTAGGCGTGTGTTTGTGCCAAAGTTCTGCTTTCCTTTCCGGATGCAGAACACTGTGGATCCATGAATTCTGTAATTTGCTCTGTGATACTGAAATATCTACAATATATTCTATTTATAGCAATATGAGAAACAATATGAAACCATTCCCAGATCCAGCTGAAAGAAATGTAGGAAATTCTTGACGTTTTAACGGTTATCTGATAAGGAAGTGCATTAAAGTCCATGTTATCACAATCCTAGGAACAAGTTCCACCAGTTCAACGTTTTGATAACTGGATACGTTTCAGAAATATATACCTGGCAACCCTGTACACCTTTCCTGATGTAATACCTGATTCAACTCATTAAACAGCTTCCTTCCCGGATTAAAATCGTGTGGGTTATATTTCCAGAATCATTAAAAAGTGTCGGAGATAAAGCTCTGAGAAGCTGAAGTGAAAAAAGTGGGAAAAAAGGGAAAAGGGAAAGAAAACCAGGTCAGCTACAGAGGCGGAAATGCAGTGGTGACTCCTGAGAAAAGAATCAAATAAACAGAGACTGGGCCTCTATGGGCGGCGGTGACGTCAGAGAGGAATCGATTCGCGGAGTCGATTCCTCGAGGCTGGATAAATGTTAAAAATGTGAACGGAGCTTGTGCGCGAGCCATCGATTCAAGATCCGGGACTCGATTCAAGGCGAACAAGCAGTGGTTCTGCACATCATCTCCATTTTTCTTTTACACGTTCAGATAAAATATGTGTTACCAAGCGAGCTAGGTGAAGTTTACCTGGTGTTACTCACCTGAATAAGGCTCCAGAACGCGAGTGTTTTAAAACGGAGCTCTGACTTTCCTCTTCTGAATCACCTCAGGAACGGGACTGCAGCCTCTCTCTCTCTCACTCTCTCACTCACTCACTCACTCAGGTCAGTCTCGTGCCCGCACCCCTGTGCGCGTTCCCGTGGTTTGTACTGTGTGGAAGGTGTGGTGAAAGCTAAGCTAACTTTTTACCTCAGAGCTTTAAACACACCCGGCAGTCAGTGCACCGTGTGAACCTCCTACAGGAACCACACACAAGCTAATAAAAGCTCACTAAGCATTCAACTTTATTAGACACAGATAGTATAATATACAAATATAGATTTTATTTCATATTTTTACACAAACATTTGTCTGACAGAAAACCGGATGTAGATATGGATCTGGTGGTGAGGGGGAAAACTTCTCTGACAGGACTTTGTTTAAAACAAACAAACCAACAAAAAAAAAAAATCATTCACACAAAACATCAGACACCTACAGTATCCATCCGTATGAATTATTGAAAACAACTTTAAACAGGACTGTTGTGAGGTGGAAATACCTACGGGAGGATGCTAGTGAACCATTTCATACTATTTAGCATAGCTAAATCACCTGACAGGATGTTTTTGGAAGGAAACTGGAGAGCCCAGAGGAAACCCTCACCAATCTGGATCGAACTGGAATCCTGGAGCTGTGAGGCAGCAACACTATTTAAAAACAGGCCTACTGATGAGGTAATCGCACCAGACGCTTACCTAGCAATTAGTAAACAATTAGTGGCCATTTTGCTAATCATAACTTGACCTACAATGACCTTTTCATAAACCGTTTACAGCCTTCAGTCCCAAGTTGCAATCCTGAAAATTTGATGGGGATATGTCAAGCAGTTCCTGAGATATGGACGCGCGTAGCTGCAAAAAAACCCCAAAAAGAAATACGAAAGCACAAAGTGACAGAAGTGAAAACAGTACCGGTGACACTAAGGCAGCTGGTAGTGAATATACTTTAGTGATTAATAAGTGGAGCCAGTGATGGAGTGGTTAGGATGCTGGGTTCATGAGCTCTGAGGTCATGAGTTCGAATCCTGTCAGACCCCCGCCGTGCTAAGGACCCCGGGGCGAAGTCTCAAGCAAGGGTGTGCCTCCCTCTGTCTACCCAGCAGTATGAACGGGTACCAGTATAAATACTGGGAAGGTAACCTGTGATGAACCAGCGTCACCAATCCAGGAGGACTTGAACCCTGTCGCTTCATGCTATGGAAGCCACGACAAGCTCCTTCTGTGAAAATCCCAACAGACTTCATCTACCGTTTTTTAGTGATTAATAACCTACTGTTCCAGTTTTAATTTAAATTTAATTAAAATTAGTTCTGTTAATAAACCCTTTCCAATGTTCCATGAACAGGTTTATAGTTCGGATCTTTTGTTCGTTTAAACTGTTCAGATCTTTCACGTCATTTCTGAGAGAAAATCGCAGAAAATTTATAATAAAAACTGTTTGAGACACTGAAGGAATGATTTAAAACCACAGCGATGTAAAACGCTAAACTGGAGATCATTAGCTTCTCTTACTCGTTAGCCACTTTAGCCTCGCGCCCTGATAAAGGCTTGATAACGGTTCCGGTACATCTGTTATTGTGCTACTCGGTGTATGGAACGTGACGATGTCCGTGAACCAATCGTATGTTAGATAAAAGTTAATAGTAATTTAATGTTGTAGGCTGTTTATTGTTTATCACGAGTCCTTAAACAGTCAAGTACCAATTGAAAACATTTAGCATATCTCCACTGAACAGTACCATACCGTACCGCTCGTAAAAGATCATTTGGTGGTGATTAGCAGGAAATGCACTAGCAGCTCAAACACTTGTGGCACTACCAGAACAGCTCTGTTTCCCATAGATATTAAAGTTCTGGCACCCCTACACACACCCCACCCCAAGCCAAAATTGTGCAGGATTCACGCGACAGCTGCTTCACTTTTAACGTATTTACGCAAATGTTGGTTGATGAAGCGAAAAACCTCCAGTTAACGCTTGACAATGTTACCGTTACATCTGTGTTTTGGTGTATGGAACCTGATAATTTCCGCGAACTGTATGATGATACAGTCGTTTAATGTCGCGCGCATCCCGGCACTACCACAGGATGAACGCCTTTCCGTCCATCTTCATCAGGAAGCGCAGGCAGCTGTAGAGGATCAGCAGGTCTTTAAACAGGGTGGACGGCGCCAGTTGCACCAGGGCGTTCTGCAGGGCGTCGGGATCGTTGGTGTTCCACGCCCGAGCAGTGTGTGTGTCCACGCGGTCCTTCAGGATACCGTACGTGTTAATGATGAACTCGGTGAACAGAGGATGGAGCGTCCTGTTGTAACCCAAACCGGCGAGTTTTTCCATCAGATCCTCATAGCGCATTGTCAGCTCTGTTCTGTACGCCTGATCCACCTCTCCTGTCAGAGGATGTGTAGAAACCTGCCAAAGACATTATCACTCTCCTATCACCGCTGTGACCTACGACCTGTAAATATCTCTCACCTGTGCCGTAACTCACTTGTACTTTTATCTCTACTACCTCACCTGTATTAGGATCTCGCTCACCTGTAATTTGATCTGTGACTCTGAGTAATCATCTGTACTTTTATCTACATAAGATTCTCTCTTCTAACCGGTGTACTTTAACGTACTGTATAATCTACACTCACTTGTTTAATGACCTCTACTACCTGCTTACCTGTACTTGGACCTCTGACCTTAAGTATCTCACCTGTTCTATAAACAAACTCATCTGTGTTAAAACATAAGCTGTGACCTTTACCGTGACCTTCACTCGCTCACCTCTACGATCTTTTGTTGGATGTTGTGCACCGTGAAGCCGTACAGCCTGTTCTGTTTGTAGAAGACGTGGGAGACGATCCTGCGCTCCAGCTGGAAGGCCATTTCCCCCAGAAACCGCTTATCTGCAGGTTGAGTGCATTTTTAACACTTTTACGTACATTTACTGCAGAAAACAAACAAACCATGAAGTCCTTGACTGCATGAATGAATGAATGAACTAGAGGCGGCGTGTAAAGCTCGGCGGGTGAGACACGGCCTCCTCACCTTCCAAGTGCGGGCAGGATAACGTGAAGGACGACGTCTCGGGATGTACAGATCTCGTTACTGTGTCTCGGAGAGTAGACGACATATGAGGCGGTGCCATAACACCGGATTTGAATGAACTCTCGTCCAGAAAACTGTCACGGTGCTGCAGCGTCGATTTCATGCCTGAATCACACAAACAGCAGCACATGTTGGGATCATTCTCAAAACTTTTTTTAAAAATGTCTTTACGTTCGGTGTGGAATCAGTGACTAATGAAATCTTGTTGAATTAGAGACACAGTCAGAGTGTAAGGCATCTCCGTAATGCATCATGGGTAATGTAGTCAATATTCCATATAGGGGCTCTGGGTTTATTCACCCATGTGCTCATCTTACGATATTATGCTATAGAGTACATGCGTGTGACTAAATCAGTGAAAGAACTCTCTCGTTTGAAGGACGGCTGGGGTTTGACTTTCAAGGTCACTCAAGGTCAAAGTTAATTGTCTGATTTGAAAGTCCGAATATGGTTTCCTATTAGTGTTCCATGGTCACGGCATGTCTATCGGCGATAGTCTCCAAAACTTTGTGACCTTAATCTGACCTTCACCTTTGACCTTAAAAAAACAAACCACAAAGTCCTTGACTGGATGAACGAATGAATAAATTGAACCATGTTAACAGGATAAAACTCACCTTCCAGCGGCTGGAAGGACGACGACGCGTCGGGACGTACAGATCTGCTCGCCGCGTCTCTGAGAGTAGATGACATGTGATGACACGGTGGTCTGAGACCGGCTCTGAACGAACTCTCATTCATAAAACGCTCACGGTTCTGCAGCGTCGGTTTCCTCCCTGAATCACACACGTTCAGAGCACAACACCACCACGTCGGAGGTCTTTTCAAAAGCTTCTCGAATGAAAACCCCAAATTCTTTGTCTTTAACACATTGTTATTTGGTTGGAATGTTTGGGACAACAGCGTCAATTCTTGATAAATAAAACATTATTATAATTTCAACCATTTAAAATATTTATTCATTGTTTTCTATGTTCTTTTCATTGGGTCTCCAGTCTATGGCAGCGTATTGCTACCACTCAGGTAAACAGAAACTCGAAAATTATTGTTATAACGTCAAACTTTTCACATTACCAAAATATATATTACATTTTCACGTTATTCAAAATGATCACATAGAACATGAAAATGTTCGTGTTGTTCATATTATTTTTAACATACAAAAAAATATTTGTTAGAATGTGGACGTTTTCAAGTTATAATAATTGAATTATTTCAGAATAAAGTGAAAATGTATTTTTATATGAAAAAAAGTATGTTCTAACACATTAGGTTAGTGTCTGGTCTGCATTCAAATTTTAAATTGACTGAATTTAATAATTTGAGTTAAACTGAGTTCAACAAAATATTAATATAGCCTGAACTTTTTTTTTATGTTAGAACAAATATATATATATTTTTTTACAGTATTACATGAAAATATATGGTAATAACATGAAAAGTTTGAAGTCTGTAACCCACATGATGCTCATCTTCCTTTCTTTTCATTGCCGCACTAATCTGAGTATTCATTTTTTTTAAATAGATTTTTAACTAACAAACAGATTCATCAGTGTACAAACAAGATGATGAATATAAATGTATATATCAGAAGAATATATGTATAATATAAATAATGTATAATTATCAGGGTCATTGGAGGATTCTAAAATAACTCGAGACTTAAATTTACGCACCATTTTAAAATTGTTTATTTGTTTATTTTTATTTACCAATTTCAACTGAATTTCGACTTTTTAAAATGCAGATTGCTGGACCGTGACACCCCTCACCCCTCACTCCATCTTACAGACCTACTTATTTTCGTATTTTTAACGATAAGATTAAACCTTAAGTAACCGGATCCTAATGATAAGAAAGTAATAATAACTCCACACTGCCTGGCCAAAAAATGTCCCACTCGAATATTTTTGGAGCGCCTTCATCCTTGACTACAGCACATCATCACCACGACATCATTTCTTCAGTTGGTCCGGTCGAGGCTCAGCAACATTAATGTAGCGATTAAAGGAGGTCAGCGATATGTACTGAATGAGCAGGTTGTCACGCCAGTGGACTTTTTCTTTTCTGATTGATATAAAATAGAAAATCGTGGCTCATTTAGTGAAGGAGTGGATTAGAGAGCTTAGGGACAAATTTTCACAAATGTATTGGCACCCCAGAGTCCTGACATTAACCCTGTTAGAAATCTTTGAAAGGGATGTGCTGGAGAAGACTTTATCGAGTGGTTTGTTTATATATATTTATAAGAGGTAACATTGACAAAAAAAATCACAGGCACGGTTTTGAGATTCGTCAATGTGGGTTACCTGCGTTTATCTCACTTCTCTCCATGAGCGTATTGTTGATGGTAAGACTGTCCAATTTCGAGCGCAGCGCCAGATTCTCCTTCACCAAACTCTGCAGCATTGACAGATTCTCCACCTCACTCCTGAGTTTCTCGTTATCAACCAGCAGCGATGCGTTAAGCTCTTGTAGGTTCATCATGCTTGCGAATCTTCTGATCGTCGCTGGCCGCACTTTTAACTAAGGGACTGAATTATCAATGTCCTGTGACATCACAAACTGAGGGGAGGGAGAGGGCTGGCGACATCACAGATCATGTGCATGCGTGTGCATGTGTGTTGGAAGGGGCACATGGGGTGACATCACAGATCCGAATCCCTGGAGTGAAATGTGGCATTTTTTTCAGGCTTTGTGATTTGTCCGCATCACACTGAACAGTGCCAGCACCAGTACCGTACCGTGATCCTGTTTCCCCTGCAGTGATCTATACTGTAATAATAGCAGGTTGTCACGTCAATGGACTTTTTATTTTCTGATTGATATAAAATAATATAAAATCGTGGCTCATATAGTGAAGGAGTGGTAACATACTGTAATGGCACCAGTACTGAATAATTCCTGTTATAGACCATTATAGAAGTGTTAATTATGCATATTTTATGCAGATTGTTTCGCTTATGGCACAGGTATCAAAATCCAGGCCTATGTGCCACATTCAGCCGCCGACTCATTTTATGTGGCCTGCGAGAGCTTTCCGAGATGATTATCGTACGTTTTTTTGCATCAACAATTACCATGAAACGTAATTCATCATCCTTCCACCAGGTGGCAGCAAGTCATTCATGACTCAAGAAAGATTACAAGCTAGCTCGCTGCTGTCAAGTTTCAGAAAAGGAACGTGAATAGATGAGTGAATAAAATACCAAAACCAATCAGATTCCATGGTTGCCTTTTTTGAACAGATGTTCAGAATCATTCAGCGATGTGGCCCTCGGTGGAATGAGATCAACACCCCTGGTTTATAGAAATTGTGAATATTAAAAACATCTGGCACATGAAAGGGGAATTTATTTTTTATTCTTACACAATTATTGAAAAATACAGATTGTTTTTTTTCTGAAATACAGCCATGAAAACTACCAAAGATTCATTTAAGAACTTTTATTAAAATTAAAAGTGTATGTGTTAGTCAAAAAAAATCCCCCCCAGAAATCTATCCGACGGCAAACGAACTTATAATCACACACACACAGGTTACACTACACTACGGATAACTGATATCGAGGAAATAAGTGCAAGACTCACATCACCACTAAAAGGAAAGAAGTAGAGATTCCGCTCGGTGTTTATACGACCAACAGCACCACAAACAAAAAACACGGGAATCAGGACGCAGCGATACAGTGGTGACGTTAATCTGGGAGCTGGATTTTATTTTATTTTCTTACAATAATCCAGACTGATCCGGGATGACTCCAAAAAAATAAATAAATAAAATCAGACTGACGAGACGCCATTTTGGGACGCACAGTTAGCGCACCATGCTAAACTAGGGGTTCGATGCTTTCATGAATGTTTGTGATATCGACTGAATTGACAGCATGGACCAGTATTTAGTGTTGTAATAATAATAATAATAATAATAATAATATTTCTTTACACAAACAGAATAGACAGAATTCATTTTAAAGTTTCCCGTTCTCGCGAGTGTTAATGACCCCCTGCACCGGGTGCCATGATACTAATAACATCACCATCTTTTTTATTTCTCCTGAAATCGTTTCCCTTCTTCTGTTTCTTAAAACTCAGACTTTTCCACTTTCTACCAATCGATGTTAATTACTATTATTATTGTAAACAGATACAGAACCAGAAGAAGATGTAGAGCAGGTGAATAAGAGATACTAAGCCCGTGAGCTGGGGTGAATGGGCACCTCTAAAGACATTAAAGACGAAAACGGCGTCTGCGTTTAATCTGGGCGCTGCGTGTTAGTTGCGGGATCGGCCGAGGATCTGTAGGATGTACAGGAAGATGTTGATGATGTCCAGGTAAAGATTCAGCGCTCCGAACACGTACTCCTCGGGACTCAGCGATAGCTTCTTGTTCCCCAGGAGCATCTGCGTGTCCACGGCCAAAAACTGCAACACAACGCAGGTTCACTACTCACACACCGTCACACTGCACACGAAAGCTAAAGCTAGCCGTTGCATACATTACGTATGACATCAACAGCTAACTGCTAATAAAGCAGCGCACATAACATGGGGATTAATGTACAGGATGTGTTTCCATGACAACCACAATCTGCTCATCATCATCATGGGCTGCATTAGCTGAGCTTCAGGCTGCTTATCATCTGCTTTTTCATACGACTTTTAATAAAAATATAATTAAATAAACCAAGTCTTACGCAGGTGAAGAGGAGCGCGCCCAGTGAGGCGTACACGATGTGCAGGATGTTGTTACGGATGAAGATGCAAAGGATCCCGAAGAGGAAGAGGACTATCATGCACACGAACAGGACGCCGGCACAGGAAGTGAAGTCATACTTGCTCTGTGTGGGTTTGTGACAAGAGAAAAAGGGGAAGAACAAACCATTAGCATGTTAGCATCACGGTTATCAAAACAGCAGAACATCAGCTGCAGCCAAATATTCCTGAAATGCAATGCGTTCTGGGTAAAAGGTGCAGTGTGTGAAATTAATACAAATTAAAAGTTTATATTTAATTATATTTCCTTCTCATTTGTAAAAAGCGCCCATGGCTAATTTAATTCCCTTTAAATAAACATCCTGGGTTTGTTGTTGTAATTCTGTTCTCAGCCAGCAGGGGGCTGGAACACATCCCACACTGAGATTGATAAAAAAAAAAAAAAAAGAAAAGCCGATGCTGAACCAGCGTAAAGACCAGACAGCGCGCTGACCTGCAGAGAGAAGATCACCACTGTGAAGCAAACCACGACGGTGATACCGACGGCCATGATGACGGCGTCCGTGTCGTAGAAGCTGGCGATCACGCCCGTCATGTACGACATGCACAGAGTCAACACCGACTGAAACGAAAACACGTTAAGACACAATCATTTCAACTCGACCAGTCCGTCAACACCGACATGTTCAGAGTCTGAATATCACTAACAAGTCAACGAGGTGTATAAGCGCCGGTTTAGCGACGTACAATTAGCATCACAAAGCAAATGACGCTGTAGCGTTGTAATAATAAATCACATTATAAAGATCATTAAACATCATTTAATTAAAAAGTTCAAATAAAGCTCGGCAACATGATCATGTATTTAATATTGAGATAAATATAGTTCAAATTCTTATAAAATTATTAATTAAAGTACAATTTAACTGCAAAACAGATGAAGATGCTCAAAATATAAATTTAAAAATTCTAATTAATTTCTAAGTTAACATTTTTAAAGATTTTAATAAACAGAGTAAAACCAACAGGGTTTTAAACTGACGCTTGGACCTCTCATAATTAATACAGCCCCCCATCCCCCCACCCCCCAGTCCGGTTTGTAGTTTAATAACAGTCTATAACACCAGATATAATGCGAGTAGAAGAATGTGATGTGTCGGCTGTTACCAAGGCGATCAGGTTCCACGGGTGTTTGCGGCGAAATTCTCCACAGCAGCTGATGGCGATGAGCGGAACGAGGACGATGGCGAAGGACACGTAGTAGGTCCAGCTGTTCTGCCTGACGAACGTCTTGATGTTCTTCTCGAAGGTGAAGAGAGTGACGATGGAGAAGGTGATGACCAGCTGTGCAGTAAGAACCAGGAACACCTGTGAACACACACACACACACCTTTACCCCTAACACTGGAGACTCCTTCCGTCAATGTGACGTAAATACATTCCTCACCGTTCACCATCCAAGATGCTGTTACCATGGAAACAGTAACTGTTTTTAACCACACATATTAATATAAACCTTAAATCTGTAGCTGCAATGTTTTAAGTGAATATAATCCACACCTTCTGACCAATCAGAATCCAGGATGCACCACACGCTGTGGTATAAAACAGTTTTGATTATTTTTGGGGGTGTGGCTTTATTACATATTTATGAATATTAATACTCATGCTAATATAAATAAAGCCGTTTATTCTGCTAATTCGGGCAAACAAAATTCTATTAATAATTATAAACAAATCCTCAAAAGTCATTTTTATAAAAACACAATTTATTTATTTATTTGTTTATTTTTACCTTGCGGATGAACGCTCGTCTCACTGTTTTGTCGTCGAAGCCCGAGATGGCGATTTCCTCCTGGTCGTACACCGGAGGAGGTTCATCACTCTGGTAAAAGTTATTGGATGGATCTGCGTTTCACAAAAACACACAGAGTTTAAAATAATAAATTCAGACAGAAATAACATCAGCGCTGATCACACTGAGACACGCCCCCTCACCCGGAGTGTACTGGTACGGAGTCGGGTTGGGAGTCGGATTGTGAGTCGTTGGGTTGTAGGGAGACGTGTCCGGAAAGGGAGCCTGCGGATACCCGGGTCCGCCCTGACCGTACATCGGATGCATGAAAGCTCCTGGAGGAGGAAATGGAAGGCCACCGCCAGGTACTCCGGGTGCTCCTGGTACTCCAGGCATTAACGGGACTCCGGCCACTCCTGGGACTCCAGGCATCCCGTTGTAGTCCGGAGGAGGCAGGACGAATCCGGCAGGGTTCGGCTGCCCGTACACAAAGTCCTGCGGTGGCGTGGGTGAGCCGCTGTCCACGAATGGCATGTATCCACTTTTATCCTGCGACATCGTGGCTATAAAAAAAAAAACATTATTATTCAAAATAAAAAACAAACTCAATTTAATCTTTCTGCTACTGATTTAAAAATTCAGATTACATCTTTTTTCATCTTTTTTTATATTGCAACAAAAAACACGAAATTTCCATAAAACTTCCCAAAAAACTCAACCAGAGCTAATATTCATGCCGAAATTAGCATTAGTGAAGATCACCACGTTTTCATGAGAACGTGTGTGTGTGTGTAATAAAATGACTGACGAGATCCCAACCCAAATATAAACAAACCTGTTGGATGACATCAGGATTATAAACTGGGTTTTCCCCCCCATCGATATAAAAACACGCCCGTGTGATTCCTGCACCATGTTTCACATTCGAGAGTAAAAACATCACCGACTGAACCTTTAGAACTTCCCTTCATTTCTCTTTCACTTTGTTAACTAACAGTCAGGTGAAACAGGTCACGTGATGAACAATAGGTCACATCCCGTCATGCTCATCGCCGTTTATCTCTCACACACACTCACACACACACACACATATTTGAAAGTAAAATACACGATGTGTTTTTTTTAGTTTCTCTTTCCGGTCTTGTTCTCGCGAGACTTTGGTTGTGATTATGATGATTCTTTTATTTATAAGTTTTATGAGTTGATTTGTTTATGTGGGATTTCTTCTCTCCTGAGACAGAAGTTGGGAGCTCAGTATCTGTTACTCTACACTTCACTCTTATCACATTTCAGCCTGTTAATAAAATATTCATCTCATCACGTCATTTCCGACTTCACTGTAAACCCCTCAGAGCCCGCATTCACCATTTCACACCGAATCCCTGCTCACCTCACACCCTCCACACCACCGAAACTTCATCAAATATCGCTAATCTGTTCATAAACGTTTCCTGACGTGACGTGTAAACAACAACAACAACAAAGCCGCCGCTGTGTGAGCTCGAGATGAAAGTTCCACACATTACCGGGATAAAATCTCCGGATTTCCTTCATCTAAAACCCTCAGAACGGCGCTTCACTCAACTCCACATACCTGCTTTATCCTCTCCTGTGATGATCCGCCGTGTGTTTCAACCTTTAACCCACGAAAAACAATCCTTTTCCTCACGAGATCTCTGAAGCCTCTCAACTTATCACTCCGCCATCTTCCTCCCGTCCTTTCTTATTCCGCTCAGGCTCCGCCCACTTCCAGTCTCGAACATAGTCAGAACTTGGCACGAGCTTAGGGAGGCAGCCAATGAGAAGGATCCGTCAGGTCACATGGTGTAGGGTTTGCTGTGACCGGAGGGGTTGGACTATGCAAATGACGTGGGTAACGTGGGAATAATCAGGATTAATTCTATTTAATAAAAAAATAATAATAATAATAATAATTCTATTTAATATATCAAAGCACAAATGTATTAAAAATAATTCGGGATCAACTTAATCTATTTTTATTTTTATTATTATTAAAATTATTATTACAACATTATTATCATTATTAAATTATTACATTCTTATTAAAATTATTATTAATAAATTATTATTACTATTAAAATTATTAATTCTTTGTGTATGATTCTTTTTGTTATAAAAAAAATGAATCAATGTAAGAAGCTTAATACTCTGTTCTATTTCATTATTTTTTATATCTAGTGTCGTTCTTGTATATTTAAATGTGATTTATATAAAACAAATGTTTTCTCCATGTATAATAAAAATAATCACACAATCCCTCTAAATAAAATAAATAATGCATGTGGATATTAAATGTAAAACTAAATGATAAATATTGCACAGGATATTAGCTTTCATAATTTATGAGTTTGAATCCTAATGTCTGCAGTGTCTAAAAGAGAGCAGAATTATCCAAGTGGGAGGGGCATACACTGTCCCACCTGTGAGGTTCTGTATGGGGAAGAGGGTGGATAGCGCTTGACAAGCATGATCGCCCCCTAGAGGAAGGTAGGAGCATTACATAATCCAAAAAAACAAGTCGGACACAAAGATTTCAAACTGTAAACGTTCTGTATTCTAGATCTTTGTACCCATATTTTTCTTGATACAATATAAATACAGTTCTGTACATTATTATATAGTTTAAAATCCAGCTCTATGTACAAGTCCTGGTGAAGGAGAGCGAGCAGCTTGTCTTCCAGAGTAAGGGCTTAAAGGTTTCTTTGATCCACGCACAGTTACAGCATTAAAACACACTTCCGCAAAAGTTCTTCAGCTAAAAATAGACTTCAAGTGGACTGAGCCTCCGAGTCCCGAGGTCAGCGCACGTCCGTCTGTCCGTCACTCTTCGTCCTGTTAACTTTTAATTCAAAAATATATTCATTTCATCGAGCGTGAGTATAAAACCCGAGGCGTGTGCGGAAGATCAGTTCTACGATCTGATCGTGATTTTTTTAACACACAGTGTTGTTATTGCCAGCGTCATTACATCAGCTTGTTTTGCGACCAATCAGAAGGCAGCTCTGTAACGTGTGCTTTACAGTTGGACTGTTACGTGTTACGTGGTGATAACAAAATGAAGCTGATGTGTGATGGCTTATAAAAACACTCTGCAGCACACGCTTGTTATAAAGTAAGAAAATCATGTTAATTATTAGTCAAAAGAAAATAAACACAAACTGAAAAGCTGCTGCGGTTAAAAAAGGACTGACGGGTCAGGACAAGCCACGTACGAACCAAGGTGCTTTTCCTGCGTCAGGTTTGCAGCTCCGTCTCCGTCCCGAACCTTTCGGGAGGCTCTGTGCATCCAGGACGCGTCTCTCCAGTGCAAGCGTTCAGGCAAATAAAGTTCTTTACACTGATACAGTACTCAGAAAACCAGTAAAAAATTTACTAAAGGCAACTTCCTGTTACAAACCATGATTCTTACCACCATCATAAACGTGTGAGGCTTTAAAACCAAAGATATGGCACTTAAGTGAGAATCAGTGACACGTTCGCTTCACAAACACACACACACACACACACACACACACGACATGCGCCAATGATTAATTTACCTATTAATAAAAAAATGGCAGACGCTCCTGCAAGTAGGTTGTTGAGATACAGTAGTTACTTCATTAGCACTAAACAAGATATCCATATCCGAGTTAATAATAAGTCTCTAACAAAAACCAGGCAGCAGGGGGCGCCGATTAGGAGTGCTAAATGCTAATAAAAGGGTCACGATCGAATGCTTTTGAAAAACCAACTGAAATCAAAGTCAACTGAAGCAACAGTTATCGATTTCTAGGTGTAGTGAAACACCCCTGCAGGGCCTGAGACTTGAACCCAGGATCTTATTGCTGTGAGGCGGACATGCTAACCACTACACCACCGCGCCAAAGAGAGGCTGACTGATCAGAGGTTAATTGATTAGAGAGTTCGTTCATGAGGTCGTGACGTCATGATGGGAAAATATCGCCTTGATGGTAAACACGAACAAATATGGTGGTGATGTTATCATAAAAGTGGTACATGTCTAACACACACACACACACACACACACACACACACACACACACACACAATAAGAACACAAATGGTTTCAGTTCTAAACAGCAAATTGGAAGCGTCTTTGGTAACACCTGATATAATCCCGTGAATAAACAGTAGTACTTCCTCAACTTCAGCTGAGGTTCCAGATTTGAGCCTCACCCCATGACCCCGATCTGACCTTCCTCATCACTCCGTCACAGAGGGCAGAAAACAGAAGCTCGGCTTCAAGAAGATATCGTGAGGGAGAATTTGTGCAACGGTGCATTAAACATTCAAATAGGGACTTTTTTTTGTTAAATAGTCTCTTTAAAAAAATGAAAATACACAGGAAGACAAAGAGAGAGAGAGAGAGAGAGAGAGAGAGAGAGAGAGAGAGAGTGTGTCTATGCTAGGTATGTGCCGATAATCAGTTCTGTGCTATATTGTGATACTGAACACGCATTATTATTATTATTATTATTATTATTATTATTTAATCCCTGGATTATAAAGGAAGCTCTTTAATTACGGAGCGTAGCGTACGTCCCCGTGGAGAATCTTTAATCCTGATAACATGATCGTGATGTGTATGATATTAAATGTCAGCACACAGCCTACTCTTCCACATAAGAACCATCCCATAATTAAAAAAAGTGGGCGTGTCTTCCCTACAGCAGTACAGACTGGAGCTGTGGGTCGGTCTCAGCGGAGACAGGCGATCTACTGAGCCACGCAGGACGCACGAACACGCCGTGACCCGTGGCGCAGCGGAAATACACGCGACCCTGCACCGTGCCGTTGTGTTTACCTGCACAGAGACAACACACACACACACACACACACACACACACACACACACTAATATCAGCTCAGTTTGTGGTAGTATGACATCACAGACTCGTTAAGCAATTTGAAAGTAATTAATAAATTTGAATACACACCGACAGCACAGTCAAGCTCCACCCCCACCCAGATACCCTGGGCGAACTCGACTCCGCCCACATAGTGCACTGTGCCACTCCTCGTGCCCACCCACACCTGCTCTCCAGGTGCCATCCAGTCAGGAAGCTGAGTCACTGGTGCACCCTCCTCTTCCTCACTCGAAGGGGCGGGGCTAATCCTCTCTTCGATTCTGCATGGCGTGTCCTTTGGTGCAGTGGGGTGAGGGGGTGTTCCAGGTGAGGACGAGAATGAGGATGAGGACGGACCGTCGCTGCCATTGTGGAGGTGGCACGGGGCCGCTGAAACGTTAGTGCTGACGTGTGCGGTGTGTCTGGGGGAAATTCCGGCTTCCGTGTGCCAGTTAAAGTGCTTGAGTTCGTCTTCTCCGAATTCGTCCCCGGCGCCTTTGAAGTCTGTGAACTCCTGACTGGTGTTTGAGGGAGAAGACGAGGAGCGGGCGTGAGGGGCATCATTTAAGGCACTGTTAGCAGTCAGGGAGTTTCTCGCCTGCTCCTGGAGCTCCGCGGCGTCTCTTGAGCCAACACTGAGACGATCGGAACTCTCGCTGCCTGAGAAGGGCGCGTCTGAAAGCGTGGCGTTGGAGGTGCTGTGGGAGAAATAGCCACTCGTACAACTGCTTGCTGTGGGACTGCGAGACACTTCCTTCTCCGCCCCTCTGTTTCCAGGCAACGAGGCCACGCCTGATGGCAAGTCTCCACCCCCACCCAAGCTGGCGTTGTACACCTCGAAGTTGGCGAAGTCCTCGGGGATGTATGTTCGAAAGTGTCGGAGAGAAACTGAGGCGGGGACAGTGCATCGGTCCAGCTCAGGCTCCTCCTCTTCCGAATCCTGACCAATCATCCGTGAGCAGACATTAAACACCTTCATGTTCAACTCAGGTGAAACTGATTTAACGTTTTTTTAATGACTCGTGATAGAACGGATAATTTATGAAATGTTTTATCGCTCATTGTTAGATTAATTGTTTTGATTATGAAGATCAGACTGAAATACTGGTATTAGATCGGATGTATTGACCAGCGCAGTACACTGATGGGTGGATTAAGAGGACCAGGAATCCAGGAAGAGCACCGGAGTTCCAGGCACTGCTATAAAACACACGGTCCAAATTTATATCTGTAATTCAGGGTAACTACTGCCCTCTAGTGGAGAAACCCTCAAATACACCTCTCACACTAGCAGGAAATCAGTTGCTCTTGTATTTTGTGTATATATATATATATATATATATATATATATATATATATATATATATATATTGGCGAATGTGGGCGTGGCCTGTCCAGCACCCTTTTAAAGGTAATCAAATTCTGTAGCATCTTAGTAAAGCTTCTAAAGCTGACTAGCCAAACGCAGTTACGTGCTGTGATTAGCAAAGTAGCTGCTGTTGATTTGTTTTCCTTTAATTATCGCAGGAAAAATTAACGAGATGTAGGAATTTAAGTGCTGCAGGATTGGCTTTGGTTCGAGGAATCGTTCGAGCGAACTGTGTGGATTTGTTGTTTTATTGCGAGGCACCGAATTAGCATAGAAATGAGAAAATTCTTTTTCAGAACACACACGTGTCAAATTACCTTTGATGGTTTCTAGTGTGAACATCAGATAATTCATGTGTGTGTGTGTGTTGATATTAGAGGAGTTACATGTTCTACAGTTTGCATGCAGTTAAACACTGAATGAGTGAATTAGGAGATGATTGAGAGAGTGAAGAGTGTGTGTGGGATGAACTTGTGTGTGTGTGTGTGTGTGTGTGTGTGTGTGTGTGTGTGTGTGTGTGTGTGTGTGTGGTGTATAAATCTGACACTTACAGCAATGTGTGTAGGTGTGACTCTGAGGTGGGTGTGGTTTGTTGTGCTGCAGTGGCCCTCACTCCGAGCCCGTGGGCGGAGCCAGGGGCCACCTCGAGTCACTAACCAGCGCATGCTCTGTAACACACACACACACACACACACACACACACACACACACACACACACACACACAACATGCAATACAGCGCATCCCGGAAGGTGCAGAGGGCAAGCTGTGAGGCTAGGGATGCGCTTGTTGTGTGTGTGTGTGTGTGTGTGTTTGCATAAAACATGCAGAAACATTCCTTCTCAGAGCCAAACACAACAAAAAAAAGCAAAAATCAGTTCAATTCAGGAGGCAGCTGATTGGCTGGATGTGATGACATCACACATCAAACTGTAGCTGTAGTCATGTATGTATGATGATTGGTTACTGATGAATATGATGTGAGAAATGAGGGGTGGGGTTAGATGGAGGAGACTGGAGAAAGTGTGAAGGAGAGTGTGTAGTAAAAGTGTGTGTGTGTGTATGTGTGTGTGTATTACCTCCTGCCCCAGCAGAGGTCGAGTCTCCAGCACCCGCTTGACTTTACTCTCCTCTCGAACAGGCATCAGAGATTTGAGGAATTTGGGCGGCTGGGGCGAGAGCGCTTTGAACGGACTCGAGTTGAAGAATGTGGGACTCTCTGGAACCGAGCCTACATAAAAACAAACAAAAAAGACACAAACAATCTAATATACACACTGTACAGGCTGCATGGTTTTATATATATATATATATGTATATGTATGTGTACACTTTCACATCTAATTTATGCGATGTCAGAAATCAGGGCAGAGCTTAAGGTAAATCTGACTAGCCAATCACTGACCTGAATACATCACCATGACTACAGATTTGTTTTTAATCTTGGTGACATGCTGTGTGGAGGTGTACCGTGATTCTCTTTAGTTTTGACAGGAGTGTCCTTTGTGGTTGCCATGGAGACCGCTGGGTCGTGATGAGCGCAGTCCTGCTGAACTTCACACTGACCCTGAAGATAAAGAGCGTGATGAGGAGTGTGTGTGTGTGTGTGTGTGTGTGTGTGTGTGTGTGTGTGTGTGTGTGTGTTGGAAAAAGCGCACAACCAACACACCAACACATCTTATAAAAGAGAAA
>JBCNYH010000004.1:1029548-1042819 GCA_039654325.1 Tandanus tandanus
ACACACACACACACACACACACACACACACACACACACACACATACACATACACACACACACACACACACACACACATTTTTCGGGCTTTAAAAGGTTAGTGAAGGTGAATTTTGGAGGACCCTGTAAGAGAAAGATAGACTTTTAAAAATATTCTAATGTAACTCCTCCCCGTCTAAAGCCACACCTCCAAAACACATGAACGTGCACCGCCTGACTATTGCTGGAGAATGAGTCCTGGGGGTTTGAGGGAAAAGTGTAGAGGATCGCTGTGGTATTCATCTGCCTCCTGTCTCATTCACATGTAAACACTGAACATGGCGATTGTTAGCACTCACAGCTGTCCGTTAGCTTGCTAGCTTTAGCATGGCGTCTGAATCAAATGATTTACAGCGCTGTGATTGCCACAGAAGACAGATCGGAGCGTTTGATTTATTCACGGCTCTCAGGACATAAGCAGATTTTTGAGATCCACCCCAGGATTATACACAACACTCTGATCAGAAGATACATGTGACCTGTGACCTCAGCCGTGGAAACAATACCGTGTGTGTTAAAGATATCGCTCATTATATCATCCGCACAGGCATAGAGACTACACACAAACAACAACGATCAAATGCAACGGCCTGCTAAAAAAATCCAGCACTCGCTCTGTGCTGCATTCCTCATCTGCTTGCAGCCACACATCACAGTCGAGTGTGAGAAACGCTGAGCTTGAAGCTCTGAGTATAAAAATAAACGCTACTGCTCCACTAGAGGGCGCCAGAGATCAGACTCTGATACATTCGAACAGTATTAGAATATCCGTTTATTATGGTATCACGATACTGGTCCTGGTTTAACGATTTATCATACAACCCTTTAGTTTTGTCTAATTCAGGATAAGTCGCTTCTGGATTATATGAATACGAGCCGCAAACTGCACAACAAAACAAACATGAATGATCCCCTTCCAACTAAAACTGTATCATGATGACGTCATAGTGAAATCCTAACTTCAGAAAATGATTATAACATGATTTCTTTATCAAAGGTCACGCCTCCTTTATAAGGGCTGAGACACAGAGGCCACGCCTCCTTTACTGGAACTTATGCCTCCTTTACCAGGATTTTTAAAAATGAGAATGATGTGTAGAGAGGCCACACCTCCTTTATCAGTAGTCAAAGAAAAAGAGACCGTGCCTCCTTCACTGAGAGTCATATGAAGAGAGGCCACGCCTCCTTTATTACTAATTACAGGTCCACAGAGACAACAATTCCTTTAATAATAATAACAGGTCCTCAGAGGCCACGCCTCCTTTATTAATAATAACAGGTCCTCAGAGGCCACGCCTCCTTTATTAATAATAACAGGTCCTCAGAGGCCACGCCTCCTTGATTAATAACAGGTCCACAGAGGCCACACCTCTTTTACTCTGATTTTTTTTAATACCACCCTTCCTTCACAGGGAGAGATGTGCAGACAGGCCACACCTCCTTTACTGTGATTGGGCTGGGTATTATTGGTGTGTAGTTTGTGTGTGGGTGTGTCTGCAGTGTATCTGTCGCTCACCCTTTGGGGTCCAGGAGGTCTCTCACTTTTTCATTGTAGATCTCCATGTAGGAAACTTCCACTTTAAAGGTGTGTGAGTTGTTCTGCTCTCGGCTCACTCTCTCAAACAATGAGCAGCAGAGACGTGGAATTAATCCAGGCTGATCCACACTCCCCATCATGGAGTACGACTTCCCCGAGCCTGGACACACACACACACACACACACACACACACACACACACACACACACAGCAATTTGAAGGCCAGTGCACATGTAAGAATAATGACTGTGTAGACACGGGAAGAGTTTGTTCTATAAAAGACAGGAGATGGGTCAGTCTCGAGGGAGTGTGTGTGTGTGTGTGTGTGTGTGTGTGTGTGTGTGTGTGTGTGTTGGAGCCCTAAGCGATTCAGCAGAGCAACGAGAAACACAGCAGTTTCCTGTTCATCTACCTGCTGCTCCAACAAAACCAACAGCTGTCTCACCTCCCTGTACTGCACATTACTCATCACACTTCTATCTTACCCTTCTGTTCCTCTCTGTATCTGTCTAGAGGGTGAGACACAAAATTGCGAAGTAGTGTGCAAGTAGATAGAGATAGACCCACAGACTGAAACAGGGAGAGAGCAAAAAAGACAGACAGACAGAGAGACAAACAGTTGAACAGACAGACAGAGAGAGAGAGACACACAGACAAAGAAACAGACAGTGAGACAGAAAATGACAACAGGACAGACCTAGAGACAGAAAACTAAACAGGGACCGAGAGATAGAGAGACAGACAAAGAGAGACACAGACAGACAGACACCGAGACAGAGACAGTGAAATACAACAGACAGACAGACAGTGAAACACAGACAGACGGACAGACAGACAGTGAAACACAGACAGACGGACAGATGGAGAGACAGTGAGACAGACAGTGAGAGAGACAGTGCACCTGTTTGTCCATAGGCGAATATACAGGCGTTGTATCCCTGAAAGGCGTTCTCCAGGATCCCCTCCCCCAAACACCTGAAGACCACCTCCTGACCTACACACACACACACACACACACACACACACACACACACACACACACAGAAAGGGAGAGTGACTGTAATGATGCGTAACCTCAGTGTTAGTGGAGAACCATCAGAGCCGCCACAGCAGAACATTCTCCTGTCACTGATTAAGTGATTAGCGCTAATCTGGCGTACACCGATATAACGGGGAATCCATTATCGCCACTGTCGTTTCTGCGCTCATGCACAATAACTATGGTTCGTCCAAAGCGCTAATTTAAAGATTAGCACAGAACCATGTTTAAACCCTGTACTCCAGATAATTATGATCCGGATGAGACTTCACCTCCTACACTCCTGAGAACGTGCCCTGTGTGTGTGTGTGTGTGTGTGTGTGTGTGTGTGTGTGTGTGTGTGTGTGTGTGTGTGTGTGACTCACCTGCATATTTAGGGGTGTTGGATTCATCCATGGACCAGAAACAATGGTCGAAAGCGAACACCTGCAGAAACAGAAAGAGAGTGTGAGTTTTACGGGCTTGTTCGGGCACGCGTAGCTTAGCTTAGCGTTCTGCTAACAATGACCTAACACTGTGCTAACACACCTGAGTGACTCACACACACAATGGGAGCTTTAATGTCTTGTGTGATTAGAATCACACTGTGAACTCTCTGTGCATCTGTGTGTGAATCTCTCTACTCCTAATTATGTATGCGCATAATGATTTTACAACACCGCTAACATTTAAATCTTAGCGTGCTAGCATACGTTAGCAGATGAAACAACTATTAGACGTCTAACAGAGAATGAGAAAAAGTCATGGTGAAATCCACTGTGATGCTACTTGATTATTAGCTAAAACGTTCTTATCAAAGCTCCGCCCACATGCTCCCATTGGCTCACACAGCAACATTCCAAAAAATGAAAAGCGACAGTTTCTAAATCCGGTTAATAATCATTAAAATAAAAAACAACACATTGTATAAATTATCCATATAAAAAAAAAAAACACAATGTGCTTTCAGACACGTACCCAAATCAACCAATAAATAGGGGCGGGGCTTAACTGATTCGTGCTAATGTTCATGTTGGAGGATGTTTCATCAAATTATTAGAATCCAGAGCTAAAAAAATCAATAAGTTAATCACAAACTTGGACTTGCTTCACACACACGTTAGCATAAATCGGCCATTTTGAAGCTAATCTGATAGTCTGATGATCTCCTAATCTGGGAGAACAAGTCTGTGTAGCTAAAATAAAGTTCTACTGTATAAAAACGAGGCTACGGTAATAGAAATAATATAAATATTTTAAAAAAAGTAAAAATTAAAAACGTTTTTTCTTCTTCTTTTTAAACAGGAAGTCAGAGTGACGCAAAATTTTAATGTATTTGAGATACTCCATTCCACACCGACTTGCAATCCAAACAACCCTGACGGTAGCTTATTAAGTTAGCTAGCCTTCTCATTTTATTTTAATTATTTTATAAAATGTATTTTATATTTAGTAGTATTGGTATCCGTAACCATTATAAACACCATTACAGCCATTTAAAAACCTGAGGCCATTACATGTTAGCCGTGAAGCTAACTGTGGCACGGTGTTGGTGAAGTGCTCAGCGGTAAAAAGTAAAGCGTGTCTGATGAAGCCTTTGTGATGAGACCGTTAATGAACAGCATAAATCTGTGAAAGGCCAGATAAAATTCCCGCTTTAGTGACATTTGTTCCCATGGTTCCCACAGACCCTCTAGTCGCCCAACCCCCGACGCCATCGGACTGTTTAAAGGTTACACTCAGATTTTTAACTCAGTAAAAAGTCAGAGCTAAAGCGTTAATCCTGAAGCTAAACTCAATACAGGTTTGTTATGCTAACTGTCCAGAACTAGCTTAGCATGTAGAGTAGTTTTATATATATATATATATATATATATATTTAAAGAACTTTTTAATCCAGTTTGTTAATTAGAATGAATAAACTAGATGTTTAAATCTCTATGTTTAAATTATGGATGGTTGGATGGACAGACAGATGACAGAGAGGGGAACAGATGGAGATAAATGAGAAGAAAGAAATATGAACGAGATTTTAAGTGTCTCATACTCCAGAGAATACGGTAATCCTGATAGGGTCCAAATTTTGTGCCTTGCCTTGAAATGAGGAGGCACCAGTGACCAGTGTGTGTGTGTGTGTGTGTGTGTGTGTGTGTGTGTGTGTGTGTGTGTGTGTTAGGGGTGCATTCCTACAATGGAGCTTTGAACACACACACACACTGCTCCTGTGTCTCTGCTCATCCTCTCACACATTGTGGCCTTTGTGGGCGTTTCGCGAGATACACACACACACACACACGCACACGCACACGCACACACACACCCAGCCCTGTCTCCGCGACAGGAAGCGACAGGAAGAGAAACACTGTTTCCCAAAATACATTTTCTTTTTTCAGAAAGTGACGCGACGCCCAACGCTCCGAGCAGCTGCTTTATTCACCACCAAGAAATCACAAAATATTATTATTATTATTATTATTATTATTATTATTATTATTATTATTATTATCATTAGTATTATTATTATTTCAAATTCACAACCATCACAGTCAAATGTGATTCCGGCGACGATTCCGCCGATCTGCGTGGTCGGCCATTTCTCCAGTTCCCCTCACAACTTCACCTCCGACACACAAACAGTTCACGCAGGAAACCTCACAGCTTTGGTTTTATCTTATACTCTTATACATATTCGACTTCTCTTTAAACGCGTACCGTGGGCTCCTGAGTGGCGCATCGACAAGGTGTGTGTGTACGACTATCAACCTGGAGACCACAGGTTCGAATCCAGGTTGACGCCGCCGCCATCAGTCCATGAGAGCTTATTGACCGAGCTATCACGGGCGTACACTCGCCTCCCTGTCACATCCAGCGATCAGTAGCTGATCATGTCAATCGAGTCTGTGAGCTCATTCTTACAAAGGTGGATGGGTGGATTTCCCTCAGAGTGTGTTAAACTGCTCCCGAGTGTGCGCCGCAGTTGGTCATGGAGAGAACACGTGCTTGCGTACGCCCCTTCCTGGCTGGTGGAGGTCATGTGTGATGGGGAGGCAATACTGTGGGAACCGGCTACGACTAAAATAGGGGAAGAAAAACAGGGGGTGGGGAAGCGTACCGAGACGTGACAGAGAAACCTCTGTTGAGGTCTCTCTCTGCGCTACTGGTCAAATATGTAAATCCCAGATCAAGTTTACACGAATATATTTGCGTTGGAATTCTGTGTGAGGGTGTGAAGTCCGAATCGTAAACGTTTTGGTTGATATAAATCCACTCGTAGCTTGTGATGTCATTTCCAGGGCAGCGTAACACACTCAGAGTCGAGCGCTATCCGCCCTCTTCCACATACATTAGCACACAGTTACAGATGATCATCTAGCGTCGCGATGACTGACAGGACACAGCGAGTATGCCCCTCCCACTCAGAGAACAACACAGAGAACGCGACGAGCGACGCATGGCACTGACAACGTTAACCAGTTAGCGTTTTAAAAAAAGTGATAATTTATAATAATTTCTCAAACCATCAGTGAGTCTCAGTTTGAAATGTTCTTCTTACCTTGGGCTGTTTCCTGCCCGTCCGGAGGTCACCGAGGTCATCGTTCAGTCAGGAGAGGCCAAAAGAAAGAAAAGAAACAAACAAGTTAATCAGATTCTTTCATTCACAGAGTCGGCGCTTCCCACTGAGTCACCGTCTCCAGGTCTCCACGCTGCTTTCTCATGACTCGTCCGATCGAGACGCTTACATCATTCCACAGGTGTTCCGAGGCCGATACCCACTCGCCACGGCGCCGATCTGCAAGTTAACCGTGTTCACGCCATGAAACTGTTCACCAGGCTGGAGGAACAGGATGGTGTGTGTGTGTGTGTGTGTGTGTGTGTGTGTGTGTGTGTGTGTGTGTGTGTGTGTGTGTGTGAGCTACTGTACAGTGTGTGAGGGGTAGATGAGCATCCCTTTTGTTCTGTTTGTTTATTTGTATATTTTTTCGATGATGTTTTCCCGGTGCTTGTGTGGGTTTCCTCCGGGTACTCCGGTTTCCTCCTACAGTCCAAAATCATGCACAGTAGGCTGATTGGCTGTTCCAAATCGCCCCTATGTGTGAGTGTGAATGGTTGTGTGTGTGTTGCCCTGCGATGGCCTGGTGAGCTGTTCAGGGTTTACCCCGCCCTCGCCCAGTCGGCTGAGATGGGCTCCACCCTCCACCCGACCCGAATTAGGATTAATGAGCTTAGAGTCTTTCTGTCTCTGTCTGTCCCTCTCCTTGTCCATCTTTTGCTCTCTCTCTCTCTCTGCCCAGCTTTTGCTCTCTCTCTCTCTCTGCCCAGCTTTTGCTCTCTCTCTCTCTCTGTCTCTCCAAAAAATAAAAACCAAAGCTATAGCTTCAACGTCTCAGAAGCAGCAGTGGCAAAGTGACACTCTCTTTCACACACACACACACACACACACACACACACACACACACACACACACACACAATGTTTGGTGTGTAAACAGGTCATCAGGTGTATATAAAACATAATAAAATAAAACGGGAGGAAAAACGCCGCGTTTACGTTCCTCTGTTAATTGGCGTGATGGAGTTTCACTGCTCAGTGTTATTATCACTCAGTGATGGGAACAGTTCTGATGTTCAGTGCGTGTGTTTACAACGTCACTTCCTCTGAGCGTGATACCAAACGGAATACATCAGTGTGATCCCGCCGCAGCGCCGAATCAACACAGTTTTACGTTGGAGTTCACTCTGAGAGACACGAGACTCAAGCGGAAATGTCACAGCTGTGTGAGTGTGTGTGTCCTACATATGGAACAGTTTACGACATCCCTTCCATTTCCAACACACATTCTTCACACTCGGTCCGAAACGGCAAGCGTGAAGAAAACGCCATCAGAAAACCCGAGCCAAACAGGAAGTGGCCTTCCCTTTCCACAGTGTAATTAACACGTCAATATAAAACCAAACCCACTTCTGCACTCCCACACGCTCTCTCTCTCTCTCTCTCTCTCTCTCTCTCTCTCTCTCTTTCTCTGTGCGTGTGCGCGCGTTTGAAACAGGCTACACACAATCTGCCCCGCAAAAATAAAAACAATATTAAAGGTGCGGTCAGTGATTTTACCCGCATTAACACGTGACATCACAACGTGACGCTCACATGACCGACGTATCCGCCTCCATCCTTGCACGTAATGCAAGGGTGTCCATTAGGGGGCATTAATAAAAACATCAACCGTAACATGACCAGTCTGGGATTGAAGGAAAGAGGGCGGAGCTTCCAGTTCAAAACTATCATGCTCGACTAGCATACACAATGGTAACATACAAAGCTGCAACACGAAATGTAACGTTTGTGAGTGCTGGTGGGTGACATTTCATATACACGGTGTCGTTTATTCTAATTATTTTGATAATTATTAGACGAGTCCGACGGGTCAAACTTAAAGCGTGCGCTAAAATCGTAGAAGTTCACATTGACGAGAGAAGTTCGAAAAAGCTAAAGAATGACCTGAAAATTCAAGTTACAGAGAAACAAAACACACTCACAAATATAAACACACACACACACACACACACACACACACACACACACTGTCTCTCTATTTGAGGTCAAGGTTTGCATCTGTGTTCTGCCCAAACACAACCCAACCCCCAAATCAACGCCAGCGGGGATCTCGAGGGAAATGCGCGGCTTTATCAGAGCCACACACATTTTTCTGGCTGAGCGACGGATGAACAGATTCACAAAAAAATAAATAAATAAGATAAACAAAAATAATCGGTGTCCGCGCCAATCGGAGGAGAGACACTCGGTACGAGGAGAATGTTTGTGTTTTTTTTTGTTTGTTGTTTGGAGAGATGGAGATAATGAGAGCGCATTCCTGAGGCGGGGCGTAGCAGCGTGGCTCTCTGTTACACTCAGACACACAGAGTAACAGATGGCTTTACACACAACAACATCCATTTTTCCTGCTTTTTTTTGTATTTATCCCATACAGAACTCAGTAATGAGGATCAGGTGTCGTGGCTCTTCTCCTTGTGTAGTGTTCAGTGTGTTGAACTGAACGCTGCTGGTTTTGCCCCCTCAGGGGTTGTAGGGCAGGTTGAACCTGAATGACCCTTGGATGAGGACTATTAGGGGTTCTAGTGCTAATTCTTTGCTAATGATGTGTTTGATTGATTTTGTTTGAAGTGTAAAAAAGAAAATCATAAAAAAAAAAATTGGGGGGGGGGGGGGACTGCAATCTGATTGGCTGTAATGACAAAGGGGGCAGTAATGTGACCTGGTTATGGTGATATTGGGGGTGGGATTCTGATTGGTTATGTTAATATTGAGGGTGTGGTTTTGGTTGGTTATGTTAATATTGAGGGTGTGGTTTTGGTTGGTTATGTTAATATTGGGGGTGGGTTTTGATTGGTTATGTTAATATTGAGGGTGTGGTTTTGGTTGGTTATGTTAATATTGGGGGTGTGGTTTTGATTGGTTATGTTAATATTGAGGGTGTGGTTTTGATTGGTTATGTTAATATTGGGGGTGGGTTTTGATTGGTTATGTTAATATTGGGGGTGTGGTTTTGATTGGTTATGTTAATATTGAGGGTGTAGTTTTGATTGGTTATGTTAATATTGGGGGTGTGGTTTTGATTGGTTATGTTAATATTGGGGGTGGAGTTCTGAGTGGTTATGTTAATATTGGGGGTGGGGTTTTGATTAGTTATGTTAATATTGGGGGTGGAGTTCTGAGCGGTTATGTTAATATTGGGGGTGGGCTTTTGATTAGTTATGTTATTATTGGGGGTGTGGTTTTGATTGGTTATGTTAATATTGGGGGTGGGGTTCTGATTGGTTATGTTAATATTGGGGGAGGGGTTTTGATTGGTTATGTTAATATTGGGGGTGGGGTTCTGATTGATTATGTTAATATTGGGGGTGGGGTTCTGATTGATCAGAATGGAACACAGGGGAAAACTGTTGACCATTGGTGTCGGGAATTTTCATCTGCTTACAGCATCACTGGGGGCAAGAACTGAGCTCTAATTGGTTACACTGGTACGGCAGGCGGTAAAGTCAATCTGTAGTCATACTAGGTGCAGGAACTTCTGATCTGATTGGTTACAGTGGCTTTGGGGGCGGATCTGTGGCCCAAGTTATAAAAGCAGCGTTGAGAGCAAGAACTTTCATCTGGTTATATCTGGTATGATTGGTTTTTACAGGAGTTGTGGTCTGACTGAGTAAAGTTGCCCTGGGAGCAGGAACTGCGGTCTGATTGATTGCAGTTAAATTGGAGGCGGGAACAAAGTCAACACCCCAGCAGCTATAATAACTGAATGGTTAACCAGATACTTGCGGTTAACTGTTGCTGAGGCTCAGAAAGGTGATTATATAGAAGTAATGGAGGTAATGTCGACTCATTTTTCAAGATCAAACCCTAATCACCTCTACCTCCACCCCCACGCCACACCCACTTCTGCAGGAATCTGATTACGGCCATGAGACACTGAAAGAAGTCTTAAAGCCACGTGAAATCCCTCTGAGCCTCTGATAGTCAGTGGCAGGATGAAGAAAATTACACGCTTCACTGGTGCAGAGCCGTATCAGATGAAAGTGAGCTTTCCCTAATCACCTCATCCTCAGAGCGCTGGACTGAGGCATGATGGGATATGGGGGAGGACATGGGAGTAGCGGGGACACCTGTCAGCCTGCTCTGATCATTATTAGGCTGGAAAACCCCTTCAGATAGTCTTCATGTCTAACACGGACACATCACCGCCGGGCCAAATACCATCCTGTCTGTCTGTCTGTCTGCCTCAGGCACTTTTCTCTTTCACCCACACACACACACACACACACACACACACACACACACACAAACTCATATTTCAAATCTGACTGACCTCGTCACCTCGTGGAAAGTTTTGAAACTGGAGCGCGACCATCACACTACGACACACGACGAGTCAATGAGAAAGAAACTCCCCTTTCACGTCCTCGAGCCGCGTTCACTCCTCCCTTAACGCCGTCTGTTTACTGCAAACTTACCGTGACACAGAACTGAGGATAACACAAAATGAAACACGCTACGGCGTATACTGTGTGCTAACGGCTAGTCTGCATTTTATTAGCCAAACGTTTATACGTTATGAAGCTAACCGTTTGGTGTTAAAAAGCACAAAGTACAAAACACATTGTTTAAAAGATCTGGCAACGTTTCTCTACGGTATTACAACGATATTTTTAAGTCCATGATAAAAATATGACGCATATCAAATATCATAACACACACACACGCTCAGATGGTGCCGTAACTAGCGCTGTATCAACGAAAAGATAAACAACGCGAATGTCTCGCGTTTCATTTTAGGCGGCTGGACACATGGGCTCTAAACACACCCACACACACACACACGATCTTGTACTTCTATCACTGTGGGGACGTTCACGGACAGTGCATTCCCTAGCCCAGTGGTGCCAATCTAATTTTCTCTGAGGGCCGAAATTTCACTGAAATTCAAGATCGTCAAGGAAAAATAACCGCCGATAATCTATTAAAAAAAAGAGAAACCATGAAATCTACATGGGAAAATGATCACTCTGGGGTTCCTTCATTCTCTTTCTGCCTTGCAATCTTTCTTGAGTTATGAATGGTTACTTGAATTAGGCTGTCACCATCTGGTGGATGGATGATGAATTACGTTTCATGGTAACGGTCGATGTAAAGAAGGTACGATAATCATATTGTTTAAAATCAATCACAGAAAATGAGCTGGCGGCTGGATTCGGCTCGTGGGCCTTGAGTTCGACACTTACCATAACCTTAAACATCACAAACAAATACCAAACCCTGACCTTTACCCTAACCCTAACTCAAACCTAATTCTAACCTGCACCCTAAAACTTAACCCTCAAACAACTCAAACGACCAGCGAAAATGTCCCGACTTCCCAAAAAATGTCCTTCTGTTGGTTAAAACCATATTCTGGTCCTCACTATGTACAAAGTACAAGTACACACTTACACACACACACACACACACACACACACACACACCCCAGACTGATAGAAACAGGTGCTTGAGAACTTCACACACACACACACACACACACATACACACACGCGCGCGCACAATGTCGGACTGATCTCCCGCAGTAATTAGACAGACACGATCCCTGACACTGAAATCACTACAACAAGATTATTATTTTGACTAAAAGAAAGTACGAGACATGAAACGCGTCTTTCATTGACATTTAAACAGAGACGTTCTCAACTGTTTACAAAATGAGGATACGATTCTGTAGAGCAACAAATCCAAACGATTAGTCTGAACGGTTCCTCTGTGTTTACGTAGAAAGTTTCTTCGGTTTCTACGTAAACACAATCGTAAATTCGAGTCCTGACGACGCTACAGCTGACAAAGTCCAACACGGCTTTAACTGGATGTGATTTCTGGGTGGGCGGGGCTTACTCTTTCTCCCCAGCCATTGGTGTGCACTGTAATGTATGAGAAAGAGGGCGGATAGCGCATTCCTCGGTGTGTTACGGTACAGATTGAGAGTTGTAGTACATGGCTTTTTATTACACGTGTTAAAATGAAAGCACCTCCGTTGAGTGCTGATTAGCTGCTAATATGCTAATAAAGCTAACACAAAACTGAGCATCTAATATTCACTAGACCAAACAGCTCATTATTATTTAGCATATACTACACGGGAACGGGGCAATCTGATTCCATCTCTATTTCAGCCATATCCACCAAACCACCAGAGAAAAATGATTGTATATGCCTCACACTGGTAAAACAGGCCACGCCCACAAGAAACAAACTACAAGCGAGACAAAGTCATTCTAAGTATGAATACAAGGTCTAGTCACATGACTCGAATTCCTCCCTTCGTGTAAATCATAAATCGCTCGACAGGGCAGAGACACTGTTATACAGAGAGAAAGTTTATAATGCGGAATATCATGACGGATATCGTACACGTGATTACTTAGACGTGAGTGTGTGTTTTAATGGCGAGACGCTGAATGAAAGCATTGATTCAGATGTTTACCGGCGCTGGGATGCGAGTCATACTTGAGTATGTGGAAAGATAAAAGCTACTCTACCTCGGGTCACGGATCTAAATGTGGGCTAATGTGTGTGTGTGCGCGTGTGTGTGTGTGTGTGTGTGTGTGTGTGTGTGTGTGTGTGTGAGTGTTTCACGCTTGACTTCTGTCCAGTTAGCCATGATCTACTGCTCATTTCCAGATGAGGCTCTTAAACACCATCAGTGTTCTCTTTTCCAAAGAACTGAGGGATGTTCAGAAGCTCAGTGTGTGTATGTGTGTGTCGGTGTGTGTGTTTGTGTGTCTGTGTGTGTGTGTGTGTGTGTGTGTCTGTGTGTGTGTGTACATGAACGAGAACATCGCGGTCATTTAATGACCATGTAATTTCCGTTCGGTGAATCCTGAAGTGCAGAGGCGAGATTTCCTGCACTGAGAGAAGCCTTCACTCATTACATCACACAGCAAAACACACGCTGATGATAATGATGATGCAAAACTAATTAATGATGCAGTGGTGTGTTACCACCCACTACGCTCCTACCATCACTGTGCTTCACTGTACACCCCTACCATCACCGTGCTTCACTGTACACCCCTACCATCACCGCGCTTCACTGTACGCTCCTACCATCATCACACT